>JARQOC010000009.1:2473976-2493828 GCA_033576535.1 Allobates femoralis
GTATATAAAGTTAATTTGAAAGTGTGGAGAAGAACGCACAAAATGTAAGGTCAACTTAAAGTTGGTGGCAAACAAAACAAACTTCAGACTTAAAAGCTTAATTTAACTCTACTTACCTCAGATTCGGGAGGTCAGCGGGGCTGGTCACATCACACCTACAGATATCTGCTGCTCCGTGGTAGGTTTTGCTAATCTATCCTATTCTAATACCTAGAACCTGGTGATAATCTGCAAATACGAGGTAATATCATCAACCCTGCTTACTCCTGATGTGATGTAATTATTTTATGGCCTTCAGCTTGATCTCAAGCCTTGGTGACTAGATGCAAGAATGCTCTGTAGAAAAATTGATCATGTGTGAGCCTAGATAGGTCTACCAGGGTCTTATCAAAGGCTAGATAGGTCCACCAGGGTCTTCTCCAAGTCTAGATAGATCCTCTGGGTTATTCTCCAAGCCTAGATAGGTCCACCAGGGTCTTCTCCAAGTCTAGATAGATCCTCTGGGTTATTCTCCAAGCCTAGATAGGTCCACCAGGGTCTTCTCCAAGTCTAGATAGATCCTCTGGGTTATTCTCCAAGCCTAGATAGGTCCACCAGGGTCTTCTCCAAGTCTAGATAGATCCTCTGGGTTATTCTCCAAGCCTAGATAGGTCCACCAGGGTCTTCTCCAAGTCTAGATAGGTCCACCGGGGTATTCTCCAAGCCTAGATAGGTCCACCAGAATCTTCTCCAAGCCTAGATAGATCCACTGGAGTTTATTTCCGAAATGTGTAGGATAAAATCACTATCCAGGACCTTATTTCAAGTCTTCTTCCAATGGCAGCGCAGTTTTAACCCTTCCTTCTTCACTGAAGCATCAATTGTATTTCTAGGGCTGCTGCAGAAATGATTATGTTATATTAATGGTTGTGTCTCAGACAGCCCATCCAGGTGAGCAAATCCTCGCTCATTACTTTTCAGTTATCTCCCAGATACAGCCCTATTGCATTTTTGTGTCTCCTATGTATTAAGTTAAGCCTTTGATGATGAGATTGGTAATGGTCCTACTGTTAAGCCCCTTTCCCCTTCAGCACTTTGCCCAACATTGACAAATGCCATCATTCTTAGCAGTGGCGTAACTTGAAGCTCATGGGCCCAGATACGAAAGCTCTACAGGGGCCCCAATTATTGTAAATCTTTAATAGCAATAGTCATTTTCTATAGGTTAAATGGACTTTTGGGGCCCCCTAGGCTCCAGGGCCTGGGTGCAATCGTAACCCCTGCAGCTAGTATAGTTACGCCCCTGATGTTCAGATCTATTAAAGTCTTCTATTTTTGAAAAGTGTCCTGTCATCCATGGCAACCAACCAGAGCTCAGCTTTAATTTCCTAAGTCTGCTCTGAAATAGGCTTCTAGTGGCAGCTAGGCCGGGCTTTCTCTTGAGTGGTTTTGCTACCATAGATAAGAATGGCCACTGGTTGCCATGCCTACATTGCCTTGTAGCTACAGTCTTAGTATATATACGTTATATGCACGTTCTTGCCAACTACTTTGTGTCGGATCTTCTAAATCTTCTACCACACATCTCTTGCTATATTAATATGACGAATAGAAATGGAGAAAAAATGAAATACCTTTGAAAAAAACCTTTATTTAAAAAGAAAATGACAGTATTAGGGCCCTTTCACATCAGCGTTTTTTTTTAAATCGCGGCAGATGCGGTGAAAAAACCGCATCTGCCGCGATTACCGCATACCGGCTGCACTTGCGGCGCGGTTGCGGTTTTTGCCATGCAAAGTATAGGCGGACTAGCGGCAGGTGCGGCAAGTGCGGTTTTGCACTTGCGGCAGGTACGGCCGCGAAAAAAACCGCGGCTGACCGCGTTTTTTTTCGCGGCCGCACCTGCCGCAAGTGCAAAACCGCACTTGCCGCACCTGCCGCAAGTCCGCCTATACTTTGCATGGCAAAAACCGCAACCGCGCCGCAAGTGCAGCCGGTATGCGGTAATCGCGGCAGATGCGGTTTTTTCACCGCATCTGCCGCGATTTCAAAAAAACGCTGATGTGAAAGGGCCCTTAGATTGCTGTAACATAGTAGTTTCCAAGTGATTACTAAATAGTTGATTTTCTTATTATTTTTGATGCATAATCTATTTGCTCACACTTGTATGAACCCTGTGCAATAGTAATTGCCCCCTTTCAGGGTGTTTTCACATCGGCTCGGAGCGGGTACCGGATCAACGTTTCGGAGTAGACACTCCTTCATCAGCATAAACATATTGTGATATCCTATGAAGGAGTATCTACACCGAAACACGTAGAATAAAATCACTTTTCAGGATCCTGCGTCCATCTTCATACAAAAGCAGTGCGTTTTTTAACCCTTCCTAATCCATAGTCTGCATCCCTGGCCTTTTGTTAGGCGAGGCCTTGTTTACCTGGACATTTCCACTGCATGCCGATCAAATTTTATATTGTCATATCCACTTTAACTGAAAATACACCAAAGTTTTATATTACATGTAGTTTTAGATTTATTGATTACTAGCTGTAGAGCCCGGTGATGCCTGGGCATAGTAACTAACTGTTTTTAGTTATAAGATGAGTGTATGTCTATATGTGTGTATGTATGTCCATTATACGCATCAAAAAAAGAGAAAAGGGGGGAGCGCGCACATGAGAGGAACCCGGTGGTCTAGTGGGGGCTTAAAACCGGTGTGACAAGGTGCCGCTCACGTGATCAGGTTGTGCAATCCCTGTAAATCCAACTGAGGAAGACAGCGGGTCGCTGTAGAAACGCGTATTTGTGTTATGAATAAAGGAGGTTTGTGCTCCATTAATCTCTATAATCTTTTCTTCCCACTCTGAGCGCTCCTGCAAACTGACCATAATCTTCTCTCACCATTATACGCATCAAACCTGCCCCCCCACACCACCCTCACAACCCAAACTTGCCCCACCCGACCTCTCTCCCCTGCAAACCTACCCCTCACTCCACCACCCCAACCCAAAACTTCCCCTCCCCCATACCTGCCCCCACACCCTCCTCAAACCCATACCCCAGCCCCCCTCCAAAACCCGCAGCCTTCCAAACCCACAGCCCTGCCTCCCCCCCAAAAAAAATAGATAAAGAGATAGATAGACAGACAGACAGACAGACAGATAGATAGATAGATAGATAGATAGATAGATAGATAGATAGATAGATAGACGTGTTTAAAACACTGTTAGCATCTGACACCAAAAGGGGGCATGACATTGCACACAGGGCTTAGTTTGAAAGAGGCCTGGTCAACGTTGCCCCAACAAGCTGCATTTTCCTTCCCTTTTGTGTCACTTTTTTATTTTTTTAAACAATGTATATTTTAGTTGTGTTATTTTTTTTTCCATGTCATCTCCCATATGCTTATATACAGAACTGGAAAAAAAACACATAAAAAAATATGTTATAAATTGTCAGCATCAAAACCACCCGCAGAGATGCGCAAAAAACATAAAAGATACAAAACATGGATATATGTAGAAGTAAGGGTACTTTCACATCAGCGGTTTTGCAATGTCTATGGGGCTTGCGGTAAGTGTGCGGCAGGTGCGGCAAGTGCGGTTTCGGCACTTGCGGCAGGTGCAGCCGCGAAAAAAACCGCGGTCAGCCGTTAATCGCGGCAGATGCGTTTTTTCACAGCATCTGCCGCGATCGGCAAAAACCACTGATGTGAAAGCAGCTTTATATAAACTCTTTGGTATGTGGCTTCTAATTTGCATTAGGCCTCATGCCAAAAAGGTGAAATGTATCTTTTGATAAAGAATATATAAGTTCCATTAAGTACCATGCAAGACCTCAAAGGTTTTTAATAAAAGAAACAGCATTAGGCTGCCTTCACACTTGCAGATGGATCTGCAGCGTTTTGCAGATGCATCTGCAAGTGTGAGCATGCTGACCGCGGCCCCTATGTTTATAATAGGGCGCACGCGGTGTGAAAGCTCTCATTCACTCCTATATGTGTACTGTCAGCAGGCGTATGCCTGCTGACAGATCACACACTCCCGTCCGCACTGTGGACGCGAGATGTAGCGTCCATGCTGCGGGCGGGAGAGTGTGATCTGTAAGCAGGCATACGCCTGCTGACAGTACACATATAGGAGTGAATGAGAGCTTTCACACCGCGTGCGCCCTATTATAAACATAGGGGCCGCGGTCAGCATGCTCACACTTGCAGATGCATCTGCAAAACGCTGCAGATCCATCTGCAAGTGTGAAGGCAGCCTTATCCATTGCTAGTTTTCCAGATATGACCTCAGGATGACCAAAGAAGCTGACAATTGCATGGAAGCCATCTTTAACATGATGCCACGTGACCGGGACTCCATTTTCCTCCAGCCGATTCTTGTAGAGTATCCCATCATCACGGAGAATATCAAACTCACATGTTAGTATGTAGGCCTGTGGTTGTTGCCGGATCACAGCATCACCGGAGAACAATGGAGAACATGGGAAGTCAACAGATTTCTTAACTTTCTCATAAATGTCTTTATTAAATGGCGCCATGATGGGAGGTTTGTAGCCTTTGACCTTAAATTCTTCAGAACTCAACCACTTACTTAATTTTTGTCTTATTTCAGGAGGAACATGGCTGCCCCTTATCAGTTCTTTCGACAAAGATAAATCACCACCCATGTACGTCAATGAGGAGTGTAAAGCAAGGGATTGGAGGTACAAAGGGACCATCTTGTTTTGTTGGTACGAGGGTAAATTGAAGTCTGCCATCTGGACCACTGGATATATCATCACCTGGGCAAAAGGCTTCGGAAGATCTGATCTACCCACAAGAGCTTGGCAAACTCCAGCTGTAAGATTGCCCCCGGCACTGTCTCCACATATTATGACAGAGGTAGGATCAACTCCATGTTCTTCAGCCGTCTTCAAAAAGTGAACTGTAGCCATAAGACAGTCATCAAATGCAGCTGGACATCTGTGTTCTGGTGCCAGGCGGTACCTAAAATGAATAGTCAACAATTTGTCATTGTGTTTGTAATATTGGCAATAAAGGGTCAATACCTGGACAACAAAGGATCCCTAAATGCATTGTTTGTCACTTCAAAATTTGGAAGTACTTTGCATAAGGCATTAATAATTACTTCTTCAGTGTTACACCGTGCCCAAACAAAACTATGGGCCAAGCTCTCGAGAGTACGAGCCGTTGTTTGTAGCTACCCTCAGCCTTAAGTGCTTAAGTTTAGTCCTGAGTTCGGAAACCCCTCCATGACTTCTAAACAATCTAATGTGGTACAAAGATAGGGGTCATAATAAAATTGAACCACACTTTTAATCAGGGGCTGGCTGGTGCCCCTGGCCCCAGGTGGCAGTTTTGGTCTGCCAGCCCTGACTTTTTGACTGAGTTTTTGATGACCGGGGGAGGGGGAGGGAAGGGGTGGTGCTCTCGGGACTGAGTTTTTGATGACCAGGGGGAGGGGGGGGCTGCTATCAGTCCACCGCAGCTTACTCACCATGTCCGACGCTGTCTGCTGCTGTATCGCCGCACCGGCCGCCCATTTTTATGGGGAGGCGGCCCTAGATGTGGGCTATACCACCAGCCCAGGGGGCACTTGCCCCCCAGCCACCTGGGCCAGTCCGCCCCTGCTTTTAATAACATAATATGCACAGAAATACTAAGAAGGCTTATTATGGCAACTATTCATTTAGCGGCCTTTTCAGAATAAAAACTTAATGCAGAATGTTTACCTTGGACAACCCTACACTACTACAGACAATAAGTGGAGCCCAAAACAACCATCAGGTCAACTTTTTAAACTGAAGTGATCTCCTTCTCATCCTGACTACTGTACATCATTCATTTAATATAAACTTACCCAACAGAGACAACCACGGCACCAGAATTCTTAGTGATGTATAAACAGAAAAGGTCATAGCGATCTAAAACAAAATAAAGAACATTCGTTCTTGC
Source organism: Allobates femoralis (assembly GCA_033576535.1). NCBI lineage: Eukaryota > Metazoa > Chordata > Amphibia > Anura > Aromobatidae > Allobates > Allobates femoralis. The sequence goes on from JARQOC010000009.1 coordinate 2,479,918, forward strand.
CACTCTGCCATCAATCCTATTAAAATAAGAGGGAAAAAGCGCACAATAGGATCTTATCCGATGGTAGTCAATTAGTTGCAAAAATGGTCGCACTCACCTGGTCGGGTTGTGTGTGACACAACTACTGGGGAACACAATGGTATATTCTTATTGAACTGCAGCAATCAGCCAGAACCGTTGTATAGAAGAAATTGTTGTGAGATGAAATCCGGCTTGAAGATTGCGCTGTTCATAGATACCGATAAATGATTCACTCCAAGGACATTGGATCTTATGAAAAGATCTTTATTCCTCTAAAGGCCTCGACGCGTTTCGTGTACCCACTGTACACTTCCTCAGGAGCATAGAGTTACCAACTCTATGCTCCTGAAGAAGTGTACAGTGGGTACACGAAACGCGTCGAGCCTTTAGAGGGGTAACTCTATGCTCCTGAGGAAGTGTACAGTGGGTACACGAAACGTATCGAGGCCTTTAGAGGAATAAAGATCTTTTCATAAGATCCAAAGTCCTTGGAGTGAATCCTTTATCGGTATCTATGAACAGCGCAATCTTCAAGCTGGATTTCATCTCACAATGATTTCAGCAATCCTATTCAAAAAGTCTCCAATATCAGGACACATGAAAAGTGCTCATTGGCCTGCAGCAACCAACCATATTTAAAGACAGAGAAGATATTATATGCTGTAAAATATAAGGTAGAGAGACATATATAAGATACTAGCTGTGAGCCCGATGCAAATGCATCGGGATTCTAGAACGTGCATTAATTTGATTATAGTAGTTATAGCTGTTAGCCTGATGCAAATGCATCGGGTATGTAAAATATGTTTATTGTTTTTTTAAAGATTTTTAAATAATAATCGCATCATCAATAGCAATAATATAAGCCATAGCATTATTATTAGCAGTAATAGCAGTATTAATAGCATTATTAGCAGTATTATGAGCATTAATAACAGTATTAATAGCATTAATAGCATTATTATTAGCATTAATAGCATTATTAATAGCATTATTAGCATTAATAATAGCATTAATAACATTATTAATAGCATTAATAGCATTATTATTAGCATTAATAGCATTAATAATAGCATTATTAGCATTAATAATAGCATTAATAACATTATTAATAGCATTAATAGCATTATTATGTTAGCATTAATAGCATTAATATAATAAGCATTATTAGCATAATAATAGCATTAATAGACATTATTAATAGCATTAATAGTCATTATTATTAGCAATTAATACATTAATAATAGCATTAATAACATTATTAATAGCATTAATAACATTATTAATAGCATTAATAGATTATTATTGCATTATAGCATTATAATAGCATTAATTAGCATTAATTAATAGCATTAATACATTATTAATAGCATTAATAGCATTATTATTAGCATTAATAGCATTAATAATAGCATTATTAGCATTAATAATAGCATTAATACATTATTAATAGCATTAATAGCATTATTATTAGCATTAATAGCATTAATAATAGCATTATTAGCATATAATAGATTAATAATTTTACTATGCATTAATAGCATAATTATTAGCATTAAATAGCATTATTAATAGCATTATATAGCATTATATATTAGCATTAATAGCATTAATAATAGCATTATAGCATTATTAATAGCATTAATAGCATTAATTATAGCATTTAATAGCATTAATATTAGCATTAATAGCATTAATAGCATAGCATTAATAAGCATTAATAGCATTATTAATAGCATTATAGCATATTATTAATTAGCATTATAGCATTAATTAATATAGCATTATATAGCATTAATAATTAGGCATATAATTAATAGCATTAATAGCATTATATTAGCATTAATAGATTATAATAGCATTATAGCATTAATATTAGCATTAATAGCATTATTAATAGCATTAATAGCATTATTAATTAGCATTAATAGCATTAATATTAGCATTATAGCATTATAATAATAGCATTAATAGCATTATTAATAGCATTAATAGTCTTATTATTAGCATTAATAGCATTAATAATAGCATTATTATAGCATTAATATATAGCATTAAATAACATTATTAATAGCATTAATAGCATTATTATTAGCATTAATAGCAATTAATAATAGCATTATTAGCATTAATAATAGCATTAATAACATTATTAATAGCATTAATAGCATTATTATTAGCATTAATAGCATTTATAATAGCATTATATAGCATTAATATTAGCTTTAATACATTAATAGCATAATAATAGCATTAATAGCAAATTATAGATTAAAGCATTATTATTAGCATTAATAGCATTAATAATAGCATTATTAGCATTAATATAGCATTAATAACATTATTAATAGCATTAATAGCATTATTATTAGCATTAATAGCATTAATAATAGCATTATTAGCATTAATAATAGCATTAATAACATTATTAATAGCATTAATAATAGCATTATTATTAGCATTAATAGCATTAATAATAGCATTAATAGATTAATAATAGCATTATAGATAAATTATTAATAGCATTTAATAGCATTATTAATTAGCATTAATAGCATTAAATATATAGCATTATATAATCATTAATTAATAGTGCATTAATAACATTATTAATAGCATTAATAGCATTATTATTAGCATTAATATAGCATTATAGCATTAATATAGCATTATACATTATAATAGCATTAATAGCATTATATTAGCATTAATAGCATTATATCATTATAGCATTATATAGCATTAATTATAGCATTAATAGTATTATTATTAGCATTAATAGCATTAATAATTAATAGGATTATTAGCATTAATAATAGCATTAATTAACATTATTAATAGCATTAATAGCATATAATTATATAGCATTAATAGCATTAATAAAGCATTATTGCATTAATAATAGCATTAATAAATTATTAATAGCATTAATAAGCATTATATAGCATTATTATAGCATATATTAATAGCATTACATAATATAGTTAACATAATATTATAATATTATAGCTTAATGCATATTTAGCATAATGATTATAGCATAATAGTAATATTACTTAATCATATTATAATTAATAGCATTAATAGATTATTAATATTAAATATTATATATAGATTATAATATATGCTTAATAGCTTTATGATTATAGATATATCATTATAGTAACATTAAATTATAACTATTATGCTTATAGATTATAGTAATTAAATTATCATTATAATAATAATCATTTATAGCTATTAATTATAGCATAATAGCATTTATAATTTAGTAGTTATACAATCATAGCATTAATGATTAATAGATAATTGCATTAATAGCATTAATACATATTAATAGCATTAATAGATTATTATTAGCATTAATAGCATTAATATAACATTATTAGCATTAATAATAGATTAATAACATTATTAATAGCATTAATAATTATTTAGCATTAATGCATAATAATAGCATTATTACATTAATAAATTAATAACATTATTATAGCATTAATAGCATATTATTAGCATAATAGCATTATTAATAAAATAGCATTAATACATTATTAATAGCATATGCATTATATATGATTATAAGCATTAATAATACATTATTAGCATAATTAGCATTATAACATTAATAGCATAATAATTATTTAGCATTAATAGCATTAATATAATTGCATTAATAGATTATAAATATTATCATTAATAGCATTATATGCATATAGCATTAATAAATATAAGCATTAATAACATTATTAATAGCATTAATAGATTATTATTAGCATTAATAGCATATAATAGCATTATAGATTAATATAGATTAATAATTAATAGCATTATAGCATTATGCATTAATAGATTATATAGCATTATAGCATTAATAATAGCATTAATACATTATAATAGCATTAATAGCATTTATAGCATTATTATACATTATGCATTATATATAATACATTATATAGCATTAATAGATATTATTAGCATTAATAGCATTAATATAGCATTAAGCATTAATAATAGATTAATAACATTTAATAGCATTAATAGCATTATATAGCATTATAGCATTAATAATAGCATTATTAGCATTAATAATAGCATTAATAACATTATTTAGCATTAATAGCATTATTATTAGCATTAATAGCATATTAATAGCATTAATAGATAATATTAAGCATTAATAGATATTAATAGCATAATTAATAGCATATTATTAGCATTAATAGCATTATATAATTATAGCATTAATAGCATTAATAATTACATTATATTAATTAAATTAATTAGCATTTATATGCATTAATTCATTATTATGCATTAATAGATTAATTATTAGCATTATTAGCATTATATGCATTTTAGCATTATTAATTAGCATTAATAGTATTATTTTAGCATTATGCATTTAATAATAATTATTTATTAATAATTATTATATATTATTAATTAGCTATAGCATTATTATTAGCATTAATAGCTTATTAATAATTATTACATTATATGTTAATACATTTTTTTGCATTATTTTTATTTTTATTAATTATATTATTAATGATTATAGATTTATATTATTTAATGACATTTATACTATTAAGCATTTATTAATATAATTAATTTTAATATTAATTGATTTATATTTTATAATTTTTTATTATTTTTTTTATTATTTTTACATTATTTTTTATTAATTAAATTTATTATATTAGTAACATTTTAGTCAAGGGGCTATTTATTAGCATTATTAATTTTTTTAATATTATTTTATAATTTTATTATTTAATATTAATTATTATTATTATTATTTTAATTATTTTTAATTTATTTTTATTATTAATTTATTATTTATTTTAGTGACTATAGTTCTCCTTCAGGTCGCAAAGGGCTATGTTATTAGCAATTTATTTTTTTAATATTATTTTATTGAATTTTTTATATTTTTAAATTATTTTTTTATTATTTTTTTATTATTTTTAATTATTTTTTTTATTATTAAATTTATTATTTTATTTAAGTACAAGTTCTCCTTCAGGTCCGCAAAGGGCTCATGTTATTAGCATATTATATTTTTTTAATATTATTTTTATTGATTTTATTATTATTTTTAAATTATTTTTTTATTATTTTTTTATTATTTTTTCATTATTATTTTTTTATATATTATATTTATTATATATTTTAATGACTAGATTCTACCTTCAGTCTGCAAAGGGCTATAGTTATTAGCATATTATATTTTTGTTTAAATTATTTTATATGAATTTTTTATTATTTTTAAATATTTTTTTATTATTTTTTTATATTTTTTATTATTGCTTTTTTTATTATTAAATTTATTATTATTTTAAGTGAACATGTTCTCCTTCAGGTCGAAAGGCTTCATGTATTAGCATATTATATTTATATTAATATATTTTTATTGAAATTTTTATTATTTTAATTATTTTTTTATTTTTTTTAATTATTTTTAATTATTTTTTATTATTAAATTATTATTTTATTAAGTACAACATTCTTTAGTCCGCAAGGTCATTTATTAGCATTTTAATTTTTTTTAATATTAATTTTATAATTGAATTTTTTATTATTTTTAAATTATTTTTTAATTATTTTTTATATTATTATTTTATTATTTTTTTTATTATTAATTTATTATTTATTTTAAGTGACACATTTTCCTTCAGTCCGCAAAGGTCATTTATTAGCATATTATATTTTTTTTAATTATATTTTTATTGAATTTTTTATTATTTTTAAATATTTTTTTTATTATTTTTTTATTATTTTTTAATTATTTTTTTTATTATTAAATTTATTATTTATTTTAAGTGACACAGTTCTCCTTCAGGTCCGCAAAGGGGCTCATGTTATTAGCATATTATATTTTTTTTAATATTATTTTTATTGAATTTTTTATTATTTTTAAATTATTTTTTTATTATTTTTTTATTATTTTTTAATTATTTTTTTTATTATTAAATTTATTATTTATTTTAAGTGACACAGTTCTCCTTCAGGTCCGCAAAGGGGCTCATGTTATTAGCATATTATATTTTTTTTAATATTATTTTTATTGAATTTTTTATTATTTTTAAATTATTTTTTTATTATTTTTTTATTATTTTTTAATTATTTTTTTTATTATTAAATTTATTATTTATTTTAAGTGACACAGTTCTCATTCAGGTCCGCTCTAACTCCTCATAGAGATACATGGCGGATAATACTGGACGCTGATTGGTCGCGTTTCAAGCATGTTTGTCTATGGGAAAAAAGGACCAATCAGTGTGCAGGATTATGAGCGATGTATGTTAATGAGGCTGTAGAGCGGAGCAGAATGGAGACAGCGAGCCGGAGGTCGGTGGAGGAATAGAGAAGAGCGGCGGATGGAAGAGTCGTGAAGGAAGAGGATGTCGGGGCCGTAGGGAGGAGTGTACGTGAGGAAGCAGATGTCATGAAGACAGGTAAGGACTCGGTCCATGGTTCCCGGGGTGGGAGTTGTGTTTAGCGGGGACCGGAGTCGGCTGTGCGGCCTCCGTTGTATAGTAGCGGGGGGTGGGAGTTTGGTTTAGCGGGGAGCGGAGGATGCTGTGCCGCTTCCGCTCCATAGTCACCGGGGGTGGGAGTTGGGTTTAGCGGGGAGCGGAGGCGGGTGTGGTGCCTCCGGTCCATGGTCTGAGGGCGAGTGGGTTGATGGTCCCTGGGGAGTGGAGGCGGCTGGGACGCCTCCGTTCCATAGTCCCCGGGGGTGGGAGTTGGTTTTATCGGGGAGCGGAGTCGGCTGTGGCGGCTCCGCTCTATAGTTCCTGGGGTGGCGGTGAGCGGGCATTAGTGGAGGCGGCTGTGCCGGCAGCGGTCCATGCGGCCTCCGACTGGCTCCATGGTCCCGGGGGTCGCAATGGGCGGTGAGCGGGCATTAGTGGAGGCGGCTGTGCCGGCACCGCTCCATGCCGCCTCTGACTGGCTCCATGGTCCTGGGGGTCGCAAGGGGCGGTGAGCGGGCATTAGTGGAGGCGGCTGTGCCGGCACCGCTCCATGCCGCCTCCGAGTGGCTCCATGGTCCCGAGGGTCGGAATGGGCGCTGAGCGTGCATTTGTGTACGCGGCTGTGCCGGCACCGGTCCATGGCGCCTGGGAATGTCTCCATGGTCCGGGGGTGGTAATGGGAGATGAGCGGGCATAGGGAATCATTGTGGTTAGCGGGGAGCGGAGGCGGCTGTGCCGCCTCCGCTCCATGGTCCCCGGGGAGCGAGTTGCGGCTCAGGCAGCGACTCGCAATGGCCTCGCGGCCATTGCTCGCGCTACCTGAGCGGTAAATCGCTAAGGTTATGGCCGAGCCTGTGGATGGATTTTGGGCCAGCGACTGGCAATGGCCGCTTCGCGGCCATTGCTCGCCCTGGGCCAGCGACTCGCAATGGCCTCGCGGCCATTGCTCGCGCAGCATTGGGCGCTTCGCGCCCAATGTTAAATTCGTATCCACATGACGACACCGGAAAGTGCGCGCGGAGGGGCGCTTTTCCGATTCGCGATTATATAATAGATACCTGCTAAAAATGTACAGAAAAACAAGTGTATTGTTGTTTTATAGATGAAGTCATTCTGCGCTTGTTTATCAGCAGGTCTGTGAAAAATTATGGGGGCAGAACGATTGCTAACAAGATCATCTTGTCCTCATACAGTATCACGGTATTGGCAGCACATTTTCTGTTTACGAGGGGTGATGCACTGCCAATAGCAATGATTTTTTTTTACCAGTATAGTCAATCTAATTGTCACGACTCCTCCATGCAGTGCATCTTAGATGCAATAAGCATTATAGCTGTATTTTATATCTCCTGTGCTTAGTTGTCAGTATTTAATTTACGGCACAGTCTTTCATTCCGGTTTTGGGAGGTGCTGTGTTGCTCAAGTGTTCCATCTTCCCTGTCATTGCTCTGCTACTTGACTGAGAAACCTCTTAGGCTGGCTTCACACTGCAGAGTGATCCGGTCCGGGGCTGTCCAGGAGGACCCTGACAGCCGCGGACCGGATCAGCACACAGGACTGAAGGGCTGTTATGCCCTCCGGTCCGGTGTGCAGCGCACGCAACTGCAGCCGCTGACAGGTCAGGACCGTAATGCCGCGGTCCTGACTTATCAGCAGCGGGAACTGCGTGCGGCTGCACACCGGACTGGAGGGCATAATAGCCCTTCAGTCCTGTGTGCTGATCCGGTCCGCGGCTGTCAGGGTCCTCCCGGATCATGCCGCAGAGTGAAGCCGCCCTTACAGAGTCCTGCCAGTCCTACATTCTAGTAGTGCTTTTCAGCCTGCATTCTTGTGTCTGTCTTAAGGTACCGTTACACGCCTCAATATTGAAACGATCTCACTATCTCGGGGCGCGCAGTTAGGACATCATTTTGACAGCATTGGTGAGATGTCACACGTCTAGATATCATTGACGACGCACCAACGATCCAGCGAGCAGGTATCGTTCGCACAACCCAGCGAACGAAAATTGTTCACTGATGTGGATGGGCGAAGTCGTGAACGACATCGTTATCGCGGTGTCACACAGAGTGATGCAGCAGGTTGGCTAATCGAGAATCTTTTGATTTGAGAACATGCTCTCAAATCTGCGATCAGCGATCCAACAATTTATCGTAGTCGTATCTCGGTGTCACACGCAACGACGTCCTAACGATGTCATTTCAACGCCTCCAAACCCATGACGTTTGAGCGATATCGTTCACAATATGTTAGGGTGTAACGGTACCTTTATTATGATCTCTGTTATCTGGCCCCAGACTGTTGCTTAATTGCTCTTTTGCTTGCTCTATGTACTTGTTGTGATCTTTTGGTATTTTGACCCCTGGACCGGGACCAAAATATGCCTCTATTGACTACCTGAATCATTTTCATGCTCTCCGGGGCACCTGATTCTCTACAGAGCCTTGTGCGTGAGGTTGCACAACAGTGCATGGACTCTATGATGGACTGATGGACTTATACCTCTTCGGTACGTTATGCCTGTTATAGAGACTTCCAAAACTGGGCCATTAGATTTGAACACTAGAACCATCATGGATGACACGTTACGAACACTCATCTACATGCAACAAAGAAAATCTGCAACACCGAAATTGCAGCTATGACACCCACAGGATGTCAATTTATGCTGCAGACATTTTTCACAGAGTTCAAACTTTGTGATGCAATCTACAATATTTCTAATTTTTGCAGCAAAATCTACAGTAGAGTCGTAATACTTTAGTGTAGAGTTTATCACCGCCAAAAAGGAGATATATCCTGTGAGGATGTAAGACGTAACCAGGCAGTAAAGCTCGTATGAGTCAATACGGTATCTTAGCCCAAAGGAACATTCTTTAAACCACAGGGTTTGATTTTCTTACCAATACTCCCTGACAAGAATCCCCCTCCATGAAAGAACATGACTCCTTTTCTGCCGCCAACTGAAGGAGATCGGGGTTGGTAGACTCTCACCGGCACTCCTCCAAATTGTAAGTCTTTCTTAAAGACCTCTGGATCATCCTTCACCTTAGATACAAATGTTTTTTGTAGAAAACGGAAAAAACCTTCTAAGCTACATATTCCGAGTTTATCAAGAGTCGCTGCCTAGAAAGTGAAAAATAAAAATAACCTTAAAGAGATTTTCCATATTGTAGGTCCTACAAAAGTCAGCTGTTATTGACAATCAACTGGGGATTAAATGCTCAATTTCCCTGTAGCAAAGACATTAGGAACAGAAATCATTATTTTTTACTTATGAAAATCAGTATGCAGCTATTGAATATGAATGCACACTTGTGATTTCGAAGGTAAGGAAGCATGGTGTGTCTTTTATCTGATATCCTACGTTTTCTTGGCCGGCCACTGTATCTGTGATCATCATATCTTGGTGTCCTCAGTGCTGAGAAATGTAGACACATACTTACAGGAGGCAGGGCAGATTGAGATCTCTGCTGGTCATTGATCCAAGACCTAGACCTGCGTATGCGCCTCTTTTGGCACCATTTCCCTGAAACCCACTGTCAGCACTGTGAGGCAGGAGCCATTGCTCTCCCGGCAGTAGACTTCAGGATCTTGGCGCCTGAGGTGGCGCATGCGCAGATTGAGATATCAGATTGTCACTGTGCTGAGATCTCAATCTGTGCATGTGCTGCCTCTATTTCTCTGAAGCCCACTGCCGGGAGTTCAATGGCTTCTGTGTCGCACCGCCGACATTTTCCCCCACCAGCGGGAGATTAATGGCACTTGCCTCACACTGCTGGGACATCCCTTCCTCCCATCCCAGTGCTGGCTACATCACCCCACTGCCACCACTGGTGGCTTCATTCATGTCTTTTGTGACCCCAAGCTACATTCAGACTATAAGACTCACTCCCTTTTCCCGCACGATTTAGGAGAGAAAAGGTGCGTTTTATAATCCACAAAATACGGTATCTACTATGGAGGCAACTGATTGTCCTTACATTTATTCTGCAGCAGGAAAACAATCCCAAACATGAAGCCAATGTCATTACGGACTATGTTCAGTGTAAAGTACAACAAGGAGTCCTGGAAGTGATAATCGGCCCCCACAGAGCCCTGATGTCTCATCATTCAGTCTGTCTGTGATTACAGGAGTAGGCAGAATAATTTGTACAAGCTTCATACACAGAAGATCTGTGGTTAGTTCTCCAAGATGTTTGGACCAAACTCTCTGTGTACAGGTGACCAAGAAGAATGTAATGCTTTGATGCTGTCTTGAAGACTGTCGCACCAAATAATTTTGGATCTTAGATTTATTTTTTTGTTCAATCATTTTGCATTTTGTTTATTGATAAAACTGTTAACATTTCTGTTTTTGAAATTATTTCCATACCTATCTAATACGTTTCACACACAACAGCTGGAGTTCCGTAACTTTTACTTAGTTGTTTCAGCATGGCCGCCAGGTGCTTCCCTTTGCCAACCTCTGGTTCAGCATTGTCTCCAAAACCAGGACAGTGCAGTCGAGTTTCTTTCGGTGTTCCTGTCTCTCTTATGTTCCTTTCTCTGGTGTCCCTCAGCACTATAAGCTAGTCTCTCCACTCCTCTCAGACCCTTCGCACACAGTGCTCAGGTACCGACAGCCAAGGATGCTCAGTTGTACCACTCTCTGGTACTGCTCCCTTGTTCGGCCGCCTTCTCCAAGTTGTGCGGGTGTTCAGGAGCAGCTGCCTTTAGGAACTCGGGGTCTCCGGTTTCAACGGTTCGGACCTACAGCATCCGCGCCGTGTTCAGGGCCGGTTCCCTGTGTCGTCCACCAGCCCCTCTTTACTCTCGCCAGATACGGACATATGGGGATCTACGTCTCATTCCGTACCCCAAGCGCTTTGTCTTTCTCCACACTCATTGGTCTTTCCCTCCCAGGGTGAGCGTGGTCGTGCTCAAGCCCATGAGAGTCAAAACCTCTTAGCTCCTTCACTCTCCTCGCTTTCACTCCTTCTCTTTCCCTCTTTCTTTTCATACTATTCCCCTTTTCCTTCCCAGCTACCTCTTGGGTCCTCCCTCTGGGTCCACCCACCATCCCGGGGTCCCTAAGTGTTGCGTATGTGTGCGTGTGAAGCTCAACTGCATCATTCCAACACCTGGAGAGCAGAGGCACAACTCTCTCTCTAATGGAGGAGTGCAGTACCTCTGGCGGCGGCCTGCCTGGTGGGGCGGCACATGTAAACAACAAGTTGTATTGCCGTTATCATACTGACCAATGTACTTTATTCTGTGGATCTATTTTTATTACAAATTAGTTAAGTTATTTGGGACAAGTAGAGACAGTAGCACTCTGAAATGTTAACGCTTGCAAACAATCAATATAGGAATATGGACATGCATTACTGCTAAGGAAAACATGAAATATTGTAATAGTTAGCACATAAAAAGTGTGGCACCCCTGCGGGGGATTGCCACAGGACCCACCAGTGCAGGGAGGGATGCACACCTTGGCACACACAGCATCCAACACCTTCCACCCCAGACCTGGAGGGGGAGCACCACTGGCTGTCTTTAAGCCAGACCCCCTATAAAGATCCAGACCTGAGGGGGGAGTCAGCCAGTAGTACTCAAGTCAGTGAGTAGTCAGTCGGAAGTAGTGGATGGAGCTGTTTGCTGGGATCAAGCTAGGCCCAGAACCAGGAAGCTTGACCCAGCTGTGCAACACCCTAGAGAGAGGGACGGAGGCCAGTGGAAGACGTAGGAAGAAAGAAGAAGGGAACATATCTGGTATCCCTTTAGCCCACCCGGACACCGGAGTCCAAAGCTGCTATACTCTAAGGGTAGCAGAGAAAGCCGGTACAGACCAGGAGGATCTAGTCCCCCTGAAGCTAAAGAACAAAAAACACCAAACCTGACCAAGCATAGAAACAGGGACCTAAGCAAAGAATAGGGATCCCCACAGAAAGGTCCTCATTGTCGGTTGTGGAACAGCACCCTGAGAGGGAGAAAGAGCGGCAGGTTCAGTTACAGGTGGAACTTACCCCAATTACTGTACACACTAACAGAGGAGGACTCACAACTTTCCAAGGTGGACGTCCCAAACTGCACCGATAACCTGGTTACCCTCCTGGACCGTAACTGTTACCGGACATCAGTAAAAAGGTACCGAAACAGAGACTATTGTGTGTGTGTGCCTGCCACACCGCCGCCGCCTGCAGCTTTCACAGCAGAACCACTACTACTACTCCCCTCATCCACCCTGCTGCCCTGAAGTAAAGCTCCACCTGAGGAGAGCTGTACTACCAGAGCTGCATTTCCATCACCTCAGCGGCCGGCCGCAGCGCTGGTAACCCTATTACCAGGTACCACAGGTGGCATCACGTTACAATTCCCCATCATCATCACCCCTACCCCAGCCATTGAGGGTCCAGGGCACGAAACCGGGAACCGACGAGCCGTGATCCCCACTGAAGTGAACCCCCTGTCCCAGTATCCGAGTACCCCCTACCCTGTTGACTGACTCAAAAAGGCCATTTCAATATCTGCCCAGTAGGTATGTCACGACGCACTTCTTTACCGGGTTTGCTTGTTTTAGCTACATGTCTTTTTATTTATCATAATATATGTCATGTTCAGTATGCACCTATCCAGACTGCATGTTAGGGAGAGCTGTCAATTTATGTTATCTATATTATGGGGTCATGTCCTCTGACTCTGCACTTCTTCCCCATTAGCCTTAGGTGATTTTATTCTCTATTAGCAGGTTCCTATCCGGCCATATAAATGGAGATTTTTTTTTAAACCCAGTTAGAGGTATTAACTTCATGTAGGAACTCAGTAAAGAGGTACGTCGTTACATGGCTACAGGGCAGATATAGAAATGGCCATTTTCATATGCTAAGTATCTACATTTTTTCATATTTCCTTTAGCAGCATTGCATGTCTATATTCTTATATCATGGTTTACATGCCTTAGCAACTATCTCTTTATTTGTCACAATATAAGTCATGTTCAGTATGCACCCGTTCAGACTGAATGTAAGGGTAGAGACATATTATGAGAGCTGCATGCAAGTGTCTCGCATGCATCTGTGGCGTCCCACTGGTCAGTGCGCCACGAAGGGGTGCTGCACCAGACCAGTGTGTGTGGTATCCCAGTGGCAGTGGATGGTGAGGTTAGCATGTGGCTTTCACCTATGCATTCACACACTTAGAGCCAGGGGACCAATTGGTTAAACCTGTCACCAGGGTAACCGATCCCGGTGGGAGGTTATATAACTGGGTAGTGAAGAGGGTGAAGAGGAGTGAAGTGAAAGCGAGAAGTGGAGGAGGACCCTTCGGGGGATGTAGAGGGAGGGCACCAGAAAGAGAGGTGACCCAAATGAGAAGGGGGAGCCCAAGGGTGTTGGTGAACACCCGGCGTTAGACTGCACTACTAACCGGT
>JARQOC010000009.1:2493928-2508061 GCA_033576535.1 Allobates femoralis
GGCTCCTCCCGCTATCCCGTTGCTGGACATAGAGTACCTAGACTTGGGATCAGGAGTGTGTTGGGTGTGTGTGTGGGGTGACCGACTTACCAATTCCAGCTGCTGCGCCATCTTGTGGCGACCAGTCCGGAGGAGAGCCACAATAGTCCGAAGGACCCACTTGATCGTGGTACCCAGGAGGGGCTCGTGCTGCCTGCCATACGGGTCAGAACTAACATGCAGGAAGAGGGCTGCAGCATAGATACAGGCAGCAGGGACCCGAAAGGAGAGCGCAGAAGGCCTCCAACACCCTCTGGCGAGGTGGAACCCCGAATGCTGCCAGGCTATCCGGACCTCATCTACCACCTGTAACCAGTGTCCTGGACTGCACCAACAACTGCCAAGTAAAGGAAACTGCACCCTTCTGTGTCCTCTACTTATTTGCTGCACCCTCTGTCCTGCACCCCAATGACCATCGCTACCCTAATAAACTGTCTCACTTTTCCCTGGGGCCCCGCTCCACCTGTGGGGAGCAATACCATCCCAGCTGCATCACCATTCACCCCAGCGGTCTCAATCTGCAGCATCGGCCATCCCTGGCCAAACACCACAGGTGGTGTCACGAATATCCCCTGTAAATATCCCCTTTACTGCATGCCCAGGGTCACGGAGCCGGGTCCCCACCACCATGATCCCCCAAGGAACTGACTGGCCAAGTCCCGAGTACCCCACGGCCCTGGTGGGAGTCACAAACATCTACAGGGATCAATAATGATGTCCAAATGACATAGCTACAATGCTCTGTACAGAAGAGATCTCTCATGTTATGTCCAGTGGAGAACATAACATTGGTGCCACCTGTGCAGCTGTACAGTGGCCCAAAAGGCAGGGGGCCATAACTACCCCCATACAAGGTGGAATTGTGCATTATGATGAGCTATTGGATTTATAAAAGGGCCCATATATTGTTCTTGCAAAAGGGGCCCTCTTCTGCCATGGCTGCTCCTACATTACATGTCAGAGATAATATTTATCTGAATGAGCATCTTTAGGGTCAATGGCCAGGGCCAGATTTAACTGAGTTCAGACGAAGTGCCTTTGGGTTCGCGCTGCTGTCAAGAAAGACCAGGAGTCGGGATTTCCAGTCCAATGTGTTTACACATTGGACCCGAAAGTCCGACTGCTGGTCTTTCTTGACAGCAGCGCGAACCCGAAGGCACTTCGTCTGAACTCAGTTATCTTCACCACATTGCTCGTGGAGGTGTGGATCCTGCAGTAGCTGTTTTTGAGCTTTGGTACTGATCCAGGTGAGCAGATCTGATAACTTTCAGCTCCTCTCTTTTAAGGAAATAAGACCCTATTGCACAATTTTGTCTCACTCTCTAGAAGGCCAGATTTAGACATTTCCACGCCCTAGGCCAACACACATTATTCTGCGCCTCTTCTGCTGGCACTGGGGTAACTTACTGCTGCGAACTCTGCCCCTCATGACCTCTTCTGTCACAGTTAGAAGCAGAGAGCTGGCGCTGCACTCACATCTCCCACAGCGTCAATCACCCAGGAGCAGGGCATCTTCAGGGGGGGCAGTGATGCAAGAAACTGTTGTTTGTAATTGTAGCGCTGCCCTCTATAATTGAGCCTGTGACTGAGAATGACTTTGCAAGCTGTAAAGATGAGAAACAAATGTTCCATTCAATTTATTAAACGTACAGTACAGACCAAAGGTTTGGACACACCTTCTCATTCAAAGAGTTCTCTTTATTTTCATGACTATGAAAATGGTAGATTCACACTGAAGGCATCAAAACTATGAATTACCACATATGGAATTATATACTTAACAAAAAAGTGTGAAACAACTGAAAATATGTCTTCTATTCTAGGTTCTTCGAAGTAGCCTCCTTTTGCTTTGATTACTGCTTTGCACACTCTTGGCATTTTCTTGATGAGCTTCAAGAGGTAGTCACCGGAAATGGTCTTCCAACAGTCTTGAAGGAGTTCCCAGAGATGCTTGCCTTCACTCTGCGGTCCAGCTCACCCCAAACCATCTCAATTGGGTTCAGGTCTGGTGACCGTGGAGGCCAGGTCATCTGACGTAGCACCCCTTCACCATCACACCTCCTCCTCCAAGCTTCACGGTGGGAACCAGGCATGTAGAGTCCATCCGTTCACCTTTTCTGCATCGCACAAAGACACGGTGGTTGGAACCAAAGATCTCAAATTTGGACTCATCAGACCAAAGCACAGATTTCCACTGGTCTAATGTCCATTCCTTGTGTTCTTTAGCCCAAACAAGTCTCTTCTGCTTGTTGCCTGTCCTTAGCAGTGGTTTCCTAGCAGCTATTTTACCATGAAGGCCTGCTGCACAAAGTCTCCTCTTAACAGTTGTTGTAGAGATGTGTCTGCTGCTAGAACTATGTGTGGCATTGACCTGGTCTCTAATCTGAGCTGCTGTTAACCTTTGATTTCTGAGGCTGGTGACTCGGATGAACTTATCCTCCGCAGCAGAGGTGACTCTTGGTCTTCCTTTCCTGGGACGGTCCTCATGTGAGCCAGTTTCTTTGTAGCGATTGATGGTTTTTGCTACTGCACTTGGGGACACTTTCCTTTTCCCAATTTTTTGGACTGACCTTCATTTCTCAAAGTAATGATGGCCACTCATTTTTCTTTACTTAGAATTTGAATTCTGGCAAGAAAAAAGCAGCTAACAGTCTAGTCAGTAGGACTATCAGCTGTGTATCCACCAGACTTCTGCACAACACAACTGATGGTCCCAACCCCATTTATAAGGCAAGAAATCCCACTTATTAAACCTGACAGGGCACACCTGTGAAGTGAAAACCATTTCCGGTGACTACCTCTTGAAGCTCATCAAGAGAATGCCAAGAGTGTGCAAAGCAGTAATCAAAGCAAAAGGTGGCTACTTTGAAGAACCTAGAATATAAGACATATTTTCAGTTGTTTCACACATTTTTGTTAAGTATATAATTCCACATGTGTTAATTCATAGTTTTGATGCCTTTAGTGTGAATCTACAATTTTCATAGTCATGAAAATACAGAAAACTCTTTGAATGAGAAGGTGTGTCCAAACTTTTGGTCTGTTCTGTATATGGATGTAGATTAAAAAAAACTGAAATTTATATGGCCATTTCAAAATAATATTGAATATTTTTTACATATTTGGTTGTTATTTCATATATAAATCTTGTGGATGGCCAGATGTTTTTTGAGGAGCCCTAACTTTCCATATTATGTATGGGCAGATGTGTAGGTCTTTAAAATTAAATTAAATTAGCAAGTTTTACTTTAGATTGAAAGGGAACCTGACAGCAGATACATGCCGCCTGGGGCACAGGTAGCACGTGTGAGATATTGGCTGTATGATTTCAGCAAAGTACGTTTCACTCTACGCTGCGTCACGTCAGAGAGAAAAACATACTTTAAAAGCCTCCGGTTACCAAACTACATAGGAGAATGGTCAAGCGGTGGGTGCATGGGTTCTTGGTTTCGGGATTCGATCCAGTGGCCTCTTGTTGTGTGGTCGGTTTCCCTATCTGCAGAGCCAAAGCTTCTTTTGGTTTCAGTCAACTGAGGATGGTTCTTTTGTCTTTTCTTTCCTTTCTTGGGTATGCTTCTCTTCATGTGTCTCTCACTACCCTCTTTGGTTCTATCCTATCACATCTTGGGAGGGGCTATTTACACTAATCTTGCAATGACCTTCTGTGCTGCCTACATTTCAAAACAAATGAGCGTGTGGAGATCCATCTCCTCAGTGAGGAATTATTTTACCTGGTTAACCTCTGTTGCTTTTTCTATGGTTTTTTTATGTGCCTTTATCCCCAATACCCTTTCCTTTCTGTTACGTCTGGGGTCAGAGAGGTTTTCCACGTATCTCTCTTGTTGTATGGTTCTTCCTATTTTCTACTGTTTTTCCTATGTAACTGTGTGAACACACTTCAAGGCCTGTGCCTCATTCTCTAATTTACATGTATTTTGTTCTCTACTTCCATTGTTTTTGTGTTGCAGTTAAGGACAATTGGGGCCAGTTGATATTGAGTGGGGGCGCCCTTGCGTATTTTTAGGGTGCCAACCTCCGCAATCAGGCAGGGACAAATCAGGGTCAGATTAGGGACTATTCCAGTCTGAACAGAGACCTTGTGTGTGCAGATGTTGCATTTTTCCTGATTTGTATGATACCCGTGTGGGTGTGTGGGCACGGTCATAACCGTCTCCCCGGCGACTTTTCATGCACTATATGCTTTTTCTGACATGACGAAGCACTTCAGAGTCAAACATACCTTGCTGAAATCACGCAGCCAGTGCCTGATACATGTTGCTTATAGTTCGAGGAACATGTATCAGCTGTTAGGTTACTTTGAGTCAAAAGATTAAGTGGAGACATATAAGGCACACAAGAAGGACCTAATAAAAGGTGGTCAATGATTAACCATTTATCTTCAATGAACTTTATTACAGATTTTAAAACTTAGCTTTGTGAAGACATCATTCCCTAAATGAATGCAGGCGGGTTTTGTGTTTTTGGCTTCCGTTGTTCCATAAATTAACAAGCATCCCTTGCATTAAAAGTCATTAAGAAATACAAAACATCTAAGCTGGCGCTGAACCAAAATGTCACAAATCATTAATGAACTTTACAATATTATCCACAGCCAACTTTCCAGACTCAAATGAGAGTTTTCCATTGTCAAAAAAGCTGACTATTCCATGGAAGCCATCTTTGAGATGAAGCCATGTGACTGGGACTCCATTGTCCTCCAGACGTTTCTTATAAAGAATTCCATCATCACGTAAGACGTCAAACTCGCATGTTAGAATGTAAGCTTTGGGGAGAAGACGGAAGACAGAGTCCTCGGCCAGCAATGGAGAGAAGTTTGTCTCGAATGCATGCTTATGGGCTTTGTAGACGTCCTCACAATGTGAAGCAAGCACAGGATGGTTAACACCCCGGACCTTGAACTCGTCAGGAATATTATCAAGACCCAACCACTTCCTGAACTTTATCTTCAAGTCAACAGGCACGTGGTCTCCATCTAGGACTTGTTCCATCATTTGAAGGTCACCATCAATATAGTTTATCATGTAGAACGCAGCTCGTTCCCTATAGAGAATGGGCACAGAACAGTTTTGTGTATAGGACGGTAAGTGGAAATCAACACCTTGGACCGCTGGGTATATTAGAACCTGGGCAAGAGGCTTGGGAAGGTCTGTGCCCTGAAGGGCTTGGCAAACGGCCGCAGTGAGATTACCCCCAGCACTGTCACCACTGATTATCACAGAGCATGGGTCTACACCATATTCCTTTGCAGTCTTCAAAAAATGGCTTGTGGCCTTAAGACAGTCATCAAATGCCGCAGGGTACTTGTGTTCTGGTGCCAGGCGGTACCTAAACAAATAGATATATGTATAAGATTCCTACATGTCAAAACAATTGTGATATTAGAATCTGGAAACAATGTAGGGGCATGCTATAGTGCATATCTGATGAATTTTGATTACATAACTAACAATCATAGATATAATTAAAATAAATTTTCTTGAAGATGACCTGCCATGTCCACCATCCCTCCATTCCCATCAACCCCTTGACTGCAAAGCATTTTTTAATATTTCTCTTTTCCTCTGACTCAAATCAGTTTAGTTAGTTTCAATTACCAATTTGCTAATAGTTAAATACAATGACAACTGTGTGGTCTCTGCCAATAAGTGTCCAATGTAAGTCAGATCCAGTTTTCTGAGGTTTTCTTTAGGGCGCATGCAAACGATCAGTGAACGCAGCGATTTGGACAGAGCGTCTTGCAGCTGCGTCCAAAACGCTGCGTTGTACAGTAGAAGCATAGTGGATGGGATTTCAAGAAATCACATCCTCACTATGCTGATCCGGATGGCAGCCGCTTACTACTCCGCAGCATGAAATGAACATGCTGCGGTGTCGTAAGTCGTAAGTGGCTGCCATTGGGTGAATGCAGGGAGAGGATGCCCTGCACCCGCCACACATGACAAATACAGGGTGGCTGCGGTCACCCATGGGTTCCCTCAGGTCCGGAGTAGCCAACACACACCTCCTTCGGACTGTGATCACATACGCTAAAAGTGAGCCTGTCACGCAGAAAAATGCTTATATTCTGCAGGTTAATAACATTCTGAACCTGCCTGGTGTGCCTGCACATTAAAACCCGTTGCCAGGAGGAAATGAATTGTAACCATCCCGGCAGCGGTCAGATTTCACTCATGGTGGCTGCAGCGGCGCGGATTCAGTCACTGCTCTGTGTATGGAGAGTGGCGGCTGTAGTCATGCCCCCCGCATTGACTGACATCAGGTTCTAATGCAGAGTGGTGACTGACTCCACACCAGCGCCACCCCCATGACAAACGGGAACACTGACGGGAGGATTAATGTTAATTTCCTCACGGTATTGGGATTTAATGTGGCGCCCCACTACGTAGGTGCCACAAAAGGGGGTACTGAACCCAGAAAAGCGGTGTAGTACTCCACTGCAATTGGGACCATGGTCACTAGATGGAACCCTAGAGTCAACACTCACACACTAGAATAGTGGGTGGGAGAATCCCGGGAGGGTCTTAGCAACCTCTAGAGGGAACCAGAGAGCTCAGAAAAGAGAGTGAGGAGAGTCGGAGAAGGAGGGAGTGTAGGGGAACGAGGCAGCCAGCCTGAAGGAACTAAGAGGGCCATCTCGGCTGAGGAGCCCTAGAGAGTAAAGATCCCAAAAGAAGGAGGTAGAAAGCAAGGAAATGCGTAGACGCAGAGTTAACTTGAGTGGGGAAGTGAGTAACAGAAAGCGTTTGCCCCATAGGAAGTAAACCGGATACCGGAGCCCGCACCTGTGCGATCCTCTAAGGCTCACAGAAAATCTGCTAAACAGGGATATTGTAAATACGGCCTTGACTCCCAAGTAGCCCACAAGAGGGAAGCCAGAAGCGCAGTAGGCGGCTGCGGCATTCAACAGAAGGTTAACCCGACAGGTACAAAAGGGAGAGGAGACAGAACGAGAAGCAGCAGGAGGCCAGGTCATCTATAAGAGATCAGGCTTCTTACCACTGGGAACAGAAAAGAAGGAAAGGAACATAAAGGAGGGTTCCATCTTCAGCCAGAAATCCTGATTGCAGCCTGGAGCATTCGCCAGTTTACCATCTGACTAACTGTTGAACTGTAAAGCTGAAAGAATGTGTTCAAGTAAAGTTACCCGGTGAAGTGAACTTCCAACTCTGCTGCATCCTTTCAAATATAAACTGCTTTATTACAGCATTACTGCCCCGGTGGTCCAGTCCCGCCTGCGAAGACTATTCCATCTAAGCCGCAATACCACCGACCACTGGAGGACTGTGGCGGCGCTGGTGAGCATCACCATACTCAGCAGGTGGCGTCACGAAGACAAACAACTTGTAAATAATCCCCAGTAAATATCTACCCCATTTTCAGTTGACCCCCAGGGCCACGGCTTCGGAATGGCCACCCGTGACTTCCCGGACTAAAAGAGAGCCCGAGAGCTGAGTACCCGAGCCCTGGGTGCGCGTCATTAACATGTAGGTGTAAGTCAAGTTCAGAATGATATTAACCTGCAGATTAACCACATATCTACAGATTACAGGTTCCCTTTAAAGAGGTTGTATAGGCTTAGAAAAACATGGCTGCTTTCTTCCAGAAATCTTACCACACTTGTCCATGGGCTGTGTGTGGCATTGCAGCCAAGCTTCACTGAAGTGAATGGAACCGAGTTACAATACTGCACACATGGTAATATTTCAGGAAGGCGGGAGCCATATTTATATAACTAATCTTCACATCTTAGCACCTTCTGAATAATGTGGACCCTGTCAGATGTAGGCCTTTGTTAAAAACTACTTTGTTAATGTAGGTCTTGTTTTTCTGTCCAATTACTCATGACCTTTAAGCAAGGGATTTTGCACTTATGGGGACTTTTCCACTGCACATGCAAGTTAAAGAATACTAAACTCAGCTCTACTATTTATATAATTATACTGCAGAAATTGCAAAGTTATGAATTGTTGAATATTTCATTAATGCACATTTGGTATCCTGCTCTACCATACATTATACTGCAGTGCTGTTTCAATGCTCCTTTAGAAGCTCCTTTAGCTGCTGCTCAACAATCTTGGTAAACTATATGCAAACAATCGGAGTATGGGACTTTCCTGCCCGAGTATGGGACTTCCCTGCCCGAGTATGGGACTTTCCCTGCCCGAGTATGGGACTTTCCCTGCCCGAGTATGGACTTTCCTGCCCGAGTATGGGACTTTCCCTGTCCGAGTATGGACTTTCCCTGCCGAGTATGGGACTTTCCCTGCCCGAGTATGGACTTTCCCTGTCCGAGTATGGGACTTTCCCTGTCTGAGTATGGGAGGGGCGGACGCAGAAAGGCTTATTGTCCACTCATACGGATCGAATGGTGGCACTAAACAACATGCATAGGCAAACCTTTATGGTAGACAGCGGTAAACGATGCACATTGAGTGATCTGTAGTAGACCTAATAGATGGCTCAGTGCACAAAGGATGTCACTGTTCTCGGCAGTGCAAATCCTGTTTACACAGGAAAATGCACTTCTGAGACCAATAATCTTTTGCGACGTACAAAAGATCAGTTCACAATATGAGCGAGCATTATGTTTGTTTATCAGCTGATCCACAGCCTGTTTACACTGTAAAATTATCATAATTATTATAATTATTATTAATTAATATCATTGTTATTACAAACGCTCAGTCACAATTATCTTTTAGTGTAAATGCAGCTTTAGAAAGTCCTGTACACAGTGATGGTGTGAATCTAGTCTACTAAGCCCGGCAAGCAGCAGTTAAAAGCAGCTTCTAAAGGAGCATAAACTGGGAACTGAAACAGCAATGCAGCAGTGCTTTAGAGGGAGGGGAGCTAAAATAGGTAATAAAGTATAATAAAAAAAGTCATACATTAATTGGAAGACGATTAAATAAAACAAAAGTTTAATACCCTGAGCTTTAATAGGGCATCAGATGCACTAATCTTGGGCTGCGCTGGAATACCAGACACTGCCAATGAATAATAATGGTGCTGTTTCGGAGGGGAACTTTCTAATTTTGGACTAAGCCTTTAAATGCCTGGAGCCTGTGAGATGAGGTGTATTTTACACATTGATAACAGGATGTAGTTGAACATACAGATGACGTTCACTGGTCAAAGTCAGTAAAGGGACATCAAACACTAACTGACTCACCCAACAGAGACGACCACAGATTCTGTTCCCTTTGAGATGTAACGACATAAGACATCATAGGAATCTGAGCAAAAAAGGAACATATGGAGAAGATAAGGATTGTGTTATGTCTGCTTATATAGCGCCAACATATTCTGCAGCAATTTGGATCAAGAGTATGTTACATAAGGCACTGTGTACAGGGACTTGAAAAAGTACTCATACTCTGAACTTTTCCACATTTTTTCACACTACACTCACACACTTAAATGATTTTATTGGGATTTTATGTGATATTTTATGCAAGAACAAAGACTTTTTTTGAAAGCAAGCGATAACAAGTCCTGTTTGCAGTTTGCAAAAAACCATGGACGGGAAAGAGCGAGCATGTAGGAGAAGGTGCTCTGGTCAGATGAGACCAAAGAAGAACTTTTTAGGCTGAATGCAAAATACTGTGTGGTGGAAAACTAACACTGCACATTACCCTGAAAACACCATCCCCATCATCACACATGGTGGTGGCAGCATTAAGCTGCGGGGATGCTTTTCTTCAGCAGGGGCAGGGAAGCTAGTCAGAGTTGATGGGAACATGGATGGAGCTACATGCAGGGCAATCCTGGAAGAAAACCTGTTAGAGGCCGGAAACGATTTGAGCCTGGATCGTAGGCTCACGACACTAAACATATTCATGTTTGTGAACAGCCCAGTCACAGTCCAGACCTAAATCCCATTGAGAATCTGTGATAAGACATGAAAATAGCTGATCACAGACGTCTCCATCCAATCTCACTGAGGGAGAGCGAGTGTGCAAAGAAGAAAGAGGCAAAAATGTCACCTCTAGATGTGTAAACTGGAGGAGACATCCCCCAAAAGACTTGCCGCAGTAATTGCAGCTAAAGGTGATCCTACAATGTATTCACTCAGGGGGCTGAATACAAATGCTCGGCACAATTTTTAGATGTATATTTTTAAAATATTTAGAAAACCAGGTGTCATTTACTTTACACTTCACAAATACTTGCTACATAGTGTTGCTACATCACATAAATACCAATAAAAATACATTTAAGTTTGTGGGTTTAACTCATGGGGTATGAATACTTTTTTTAAAGTACTGAATTAGGAATCAGATGTTTCATCTTGGCATTTTATAGAATTTAATATCTAAAATGTATTTTGTTCCTACCAATACTCCCGAACATCCATCCTCCTCCATGAAAGAACAGGACTCCCTTTCTCCCACCAGCAGATGGCGACTTGGGCTGGTAAACTCTCACCGGAATTCCTTCAAACTTCAGGTCTTTAATAAGTAGTTTGGGGTCTTCTCCTAACTTTCTGGCCATAAGTTTATCTCTGACGAAACGGGTGAAGTCGAGCTGGCTGCATATGAACAGATTCTGTGCGATCCTCCCCTGTTTAAAAAGCAAAATGTTTAAAATACAATTTATATCTTGTTCCAATGGTTGAACTGGTTAGGGGAATGTGTGCAACCTCTTGCATATCATTACTACAAATGTCCTCCCTTTCAATGTAGTAAAGTAACATTATCGTTAGTAACATGCACTTTGGAGGTGTTTAAATTTATCTTTTGAATTTTTTCATTCTATATATGTACAATGTGCAAAGTTCAGCCCCATAATCTGGTAACATATTGTATAGTAAGCTGAATGATAACAGTTATCTTTGAGCATATTTCAAAGATGAAACAGACTGAGAGAAATGGTGTCACGGTGTAGTGAGAATGCTGATGAGGGAATGGCAGTTGTGTACAGGGTGACCAGGGAAGACTAGTCTGACCCTAGTCTAGGAACCCTGATTGGCCTTGATCCCAAAGGTATCTCTAAAGGTGAGAAGGTTCTGGCCTCCAGCCACTCCCTAAAACTCCTCCACCAGCCCTGTGCTATTCCCCCCTCACCTCCCTCCACAGAACTGGGATACAGTAACTCCAAAGGAAAGGACTTCAGCAACACAAACACACTGGTCAGCAAAGCATGGCTTCCAGGCATAGAGTGAGACTATCAGCAGCACTACCTGGTGGAAGGAGAGGCTACTTAAAGGCTAGGGGAGGGGAGTTCAGGTGAGTCACACATTAACCCCTCAACCAGCAGGTGAACCTAATAGCGAATGCAGTTCTGGAGCACAACACAGGAGGACAGGACCTTCACAACTATAAACCATGCAGCTCTGATGGTGGGTTTACACGTCGCGATATCGGCGTCCAACTCCGACCAAAATTCACTTGGTTCGGGAGTTGGACCCGATATCGTTCGCGCGTTGTACGGTTTGAACGTACAATGCGATGCTGGAACGATGCCAAAACGATATCGGGGTTGAATGAGCGTGCTATTCAACCGCCCGATATCGGATGGCCGTTGTAGCCGCATCGTCCCGTGTGACAGCCCAACTACGATGTGCACGGCCACATCACCCATTCACTACCATGTTAACTGGTCGTTCCTGAGTTGGTGGGCGTACACATCGTCGGGACGTTGTATCCCGATATCGGGCTGTGTAAAACGGCGATGCAATGGCGGCAAAAGCGCGCTCAAAAAGCGCGCTCCCGCATCGTTGGCTACGATATCGGGCCGATATCGCGACGTGTAAACCCACCATTAAAAACAAACATACACAGCAGCATCCAGCAATGTCAGTGCTATCTAAGCGCGTGACAAATGGTTACTAAATGTGGCCTTCCTCTACTTAAAATAAGTTTCAGATCAGCTTTGCTTCTGCCATGGGACAACTTACTTCGTTTTCTCTTACTTTGTATTGTAGGAAAAGTAAGACCCATGCTTGGGCTAAGACAAAGAAGAGACGTCTTCAGCGCTCTCTGTGTTTGTAAAGTCAAAAAGACTCCAAGGAGCCGGTCATGAGTTGCAGCTCAGGAGTCTGTGTTGTGTATTAAACGTGTTTATTTCTTTTGGAACTGCAAGCTGCTGTTGCTGGTCAGGCGATGCGGTTGATGACCACTCCTACCACTCTTTAAATAGTCACGACCATCACCTGATGTCGCTTAGTGAGTCTTCTATGCATGACCTTCACAATAGCCAAGGTTACCTTAGTTAACAGATAGGGACTAGTGATGATCGAGCATGCTCGCTACAACTCGGTACTCGCACGAGTATCCCGGTACTCAAGATGCTCGGTGAGCACCGAGTTCCTCCAAGGTGCTCGGACTCATCGCTAATCATTATCGATGTGACACAAGTATACAGCCCCCTTCAGTGCACAATGTGAGCTGGCACCTCACAGAGAGCAGCTCTGAAGCACCCTATGTGGATATAGCAGTGGTCAATCAAGCGCACTAACCTCTGATTCTCTTTGGGACTGCTGGATATAGGTGAGCGCTGCGCTCAGCTGGTATTTGACGCTGCCATAACAACGAATGGAAAAAAAATAAAGCGGTCTACTGGAGTGCTAAGGCTCAGGGAGAACCCAGGACAATATCAACAGTTGTAAGGTGACAAACCTTTATTCACCACGATGCATTTCGGTAGCAGTTTGCTACCTTCCTCATGTGTCCCCAGCTGAGAAACCTTCCTGAGAAAGGTAGCAATCCCCTACCGAAACGCGTCATGGTGAATAAAGGTTCATCACCTTGCAACTGTTAATATTGTCCTGAGTTCTCCCTGAGCCCTAGCACTCCAATAGACCGTTTTATTTTTTCTCCATATCCAAGTCCCGTCTGAGGGTACGTGGCAGGAACAACTCTGGGCCGATCCTTATCATCCGATTCCAAGCAAAGGACCTGCGGTGATGTATTTCCAGCCACGCGATCACGTGACCAGATCCAGGAAGAGGCGCACAAAGCAGCAGCGGCGGTGTCTTCACCTTGGAGCAATCTACTGGGGTTGTGCGCAGGTGCGAGGAGTTGAGTGGCCCATTGACCCCCTTATCTCCATAACCCACAGGACTACCAGGTGTTTCTCATGGTGCGCTTCTCTCCCCTTTTGTGTCTTGCATAACAATGAATGAAGCAGAGATGCTAATGATCCTCCTTAGAGTGGGATCCCAGGGGGCTGGACCTGCAGCGATCAAAAAGTTGTCTCCTATCCTGTTGACAGGGGATAACTTTCAAACTTACGAATACCCCTTTAAAGTGAATCTGTCACCTGTTTTGGGCATTATAAACCCTGCCCACCACCTGTAACAGTGTGATTGGGGTTCCTGTATCCCCTTTATATCCCCAGATGTGCCCCTGCATACATCATAAATCAACTTTTAATGTGTCCCGCGCAGTATGTTAATGAGTTCTTAAGGGTCAGATGGGGTGCGGCACACTGTGGTCAGAGCCGCCCAGCTGCATGGAAAACCTGCCTTTCTACATTGAAAACGTCATCCCTCCTGTATATGTATGTTAATGAAATACAACATAATTCACAGTTCTTGCGCCTGCGCAGTGGTGCGGATCACTGTGCTCTACTGAAGCCGCAGAGTGCCCGAAGATTCCACTGTGCAGTAGCGAGACTTCCCAAATCTTGTGAGACTTTGGTGACTGTGCAGCTACAATAGCGCACAGTGACTCGCGTTACTGCGCAGGCGCGAGAGCTGTGAATGACGTTGTATGTTACTCACATATATACACAGGAGGGGTGGCATTGTCAATGGAGCGGGGCAGGTTTTTAAGCAGTGTAGCTGTGTTGGCGTGGAACGAGGCGGGCTTTCTATGGAGCAGGGCAGGTCCAGACCGCAGGGAGCAGCACCCTATCAGATCCTTAAGAACTCATTTGCACGCAGCATGGGACATATTAAGTTGATGTCTGAGGTGTGCAAGAAAATGTTTGGGGATATAAAGGGGTTACAGGAACCCCAATTACATCATGATAAAGGTGGTATATGCCCAAAACAGGCGACAGGTTCACTTTAAGTCAAAAGGCTGCAAAAACCTCAAGGAAAAAAGAAACATTTACAAAATCCTCTTT
>JARQOC010000009.1:2508161-2563522 GCA_033576535.1 Allobates femoralis
GGTGGGCACATAGCCACAAGGGATATGAATACTGTAGAAATGCTATTCACTTGTTATTTGCAGATTCCTTTTGTCATTTTGGTTTTAAGAACAGAAAAATGGAATAAGTGATTGAGCATAAGCAGAAAGGTATGGGCTCCATCTGATGTCTGCTTTTTAGAACAGAGAAAAAGGTCTTGTGTGCAGAACATTGTCTTTTGTTCTAAAGAATAAGTTTGGCTGCACTGTTTTCATTTGCAGAACTGCTGCAGATCCCTTACTCCGTTTGTCTGTCCCCAACACGGTATAGAGTTAGGCTGGTTTCACACTTGCGTTCAGGTGTGATCATGCTGAAAAAGGGTTCGACTGCATCAGGGTTTATTTGTGCAACTGTTATGCAACCGCAGCGGTATTATGTCTCATCCGAGTGTCACATCAGGCAAAAAAACTCTGCGGTTGTGTACGGTTGCGTCCTATTTTTTGCCTGATCCATTGGAAAGTTGAAAATTTACATAGGACACGCCTAATGGGAGGTTGTTGGGAGAGGATCTGAGCATGCTCAGTGTCAAAGACGGATCTCGCCTGGCTGAATTCTAATGTTGACCACAGTGCGCCACATCCGGTGACATCAGGCTTTTTAACCAGCCGCAAAATTGAAACTTTGTGCAGCCGGGGAGGAGGTCAAAAGGGCACATTTGTAAGGATCAGGCATAGACCTTACATGTGCCTGCGTCCCCATTCTAAGTCTATGAAGACCGGCCTGATCAGGTAGCATAAGGCTGGGTTTACACACAGCGTATTTGTGAGGATGCACCAAGAGCGCATCCTCATACAAAGCAGCGTTCTGTGTGTGAACAGGCCTGCTCTTCTCCCCTGCACTTTATACTTACCTTGCTGCGCTCCCTTGGTGATCGCCGGTGTCTTCTGAGCACCCCCCCGGCCCACAGCGAGCGCGGGCTCTAGGGCCCTGCAGCACCATGTGACCGGTGATGTCCCCCGCTCACATGGTACTGTTTAAGGTCCTGTGTAAAGGTCCTATGGCGCCGGTGTGGAGAAGTTCTCCAAGCGAACGGCGGCTAGGTGAGTAAAAAGTGTGCTGAAAAAAGCGCAAAGAATTAATATGGCACCCCTATGGCAAGGCGCCACTGGGAGTTACTGCACCCCAAACAGAAGGTGTAGTGCCTCCGTAGCTGTGGATATGGAGGACCCTACAGAGTCGGCACCCCAACACCCATACAGTAGACCACCTTAGTACAGGGGACCGTATATTCAATAGGTCCCAAGGGGTGGAGCCTAGAGAGCGGGAGACGGGGAGTGACAGTAGTGTCAGGCAGACGGTGTGAGACAGCAAGAGAGACGGACGCATGGGACCCTGCGGCCGTGACAAGAGGGCACCTCTTAGGAGATGGGTGACCTAGACGTAGAAGGGGGCCACTCCAGGACTGCTCGGAGCCAGCTGGAAACGCAGGTCACCACCGGTATACCAGAACCGAGGTGATTAGTCAACGGTCTATCCCTAACCGCAGACCAGCAGGCTGTGGGCCCGACATAAGGGAGCCACAGCACCCATCAAGTAGTCCAACATCAGTCCCGCAGCTAGGTTCACGACACCGAGAAGTAAGAGACTTTAGGTAACAGACCCAGAGGACTAGAGACTTGACTCACAGGGGGAGCACAGAGAGAGAGGAACAGGACCAGGAACGTCATATTAAGGGCACCACTGCCAGACTCTGGAAAATCCTCAAAAATCTGTGGCTACAATCCCCGTTACCCCAGACTGTACTGTGTACCTTTTCTACCTGGTGCACGTAAAGAGCTGTTTAAGCAGATTTGGTGTCTGGTCTCCTTCCATCCGCTGCCCGGAGGACTTCTACTGTATCACCAAGGTGAGGACTACTACTCCCCTCATCCACCCCGCTGCCCTGAGGTAAAGCTCCACCTGTGGGGAGCTGTACTACCAAAGCTGCATTTACATCACCTCAGCGGCCAGCCACAGCGCTGGTAACCCTATTACCAGGTACCACAGGTGGCGTCACATTACAATTCCCCATCATCATCACCCCCACCCCCGCCACTGAGGGTCCAGGGCATGGAACCGGGAACCGACCAGCCATGATCCCGACCGAAGTAACCACCTGTTCCGGTATCCGAGCACCCCCCCCACCCACCCTGTCGACCGACTCATTAACATGTTCATTCTTTTTACAGATGCTCTTTCAGCGCTAAGCACATCCGCAAAAAGACGGAGCATGTGAACAAAGCTGCGTCAGGGGGCGGACCTACCATGGTGCAGCTGGTTCAAGCCCCGACCGGCTAGGGGGCCCCTCAAGTCTGCAGGGGGGCCCCCAGCCGACCCCCGTGACCCTGTGTCAGAGGAGAGGAGGTTAACTGAGGGAAGCTTTCAGCTTCCCCTGGCTGATCCTGCCCCCCCCCCCTCTCCTCTGCCGCCCCGGCTCCCATGACCGTAATGCGTGGTGCGGCATCACCTATAGCACCTCCCTCCCCCCTGCTCTTTGCCGACATCTGCTAGCACAAACCCCCCCCCGATCCTCGCCGACATAAAGTAGCACCCCCCCAGCTCCTCACCAGCAGCTGCTGCACCAGGGCCCACCAGGCTCAAGTTCCGCCACTGAGCTGCGTTCACGCCATTTACGCAGCGGTAAAAAAACACTGCGCTTAATAGCACTGCGTCAATGCAAAAAATGTGCTGTGTGTGAACACGGCTCAAGGTTTTTCTCCAGATTAGGAATCTGGACAAAAAGTGTGAAACCACCCTAACAGGTTTTGTGTAATCTGACATGTCACTTTAGCCTAACCCTCTGTTAACCATTTGTGAAGCTTTAGCCAAATCCAGTTCCCCTTATACATATGTTCTGCTTTAGACTTTATAAAACTGATTACAAATAGCAAATACTATAAGTGATGACATGAGATAAAGGCCCCATCTGTGAAGAAAAAATAAGCAAAATGACTTAAGGGCGACACGTCATTCCCCTGAGTAACAATACTATGCAATTCTTTGGGTCTAGGAGTAAGCAGGGAGTGGGAGCGGGAGTGTACCATCAATGTATCAATCTGTGACCTCACAGTCCTATTGGGATACTAATTATCAAAACATACAAATAAAACCCCAAAATAAAAACTCATACACTTCCAATGTTGACCCAAACTATGTCTACATATATTATATATCAAAATTTCTTCCCCAAAATGGGACAACCCACTTAATTTTTTAATTAAAGGGAATCTTCCAGCAGATCTTTGCTACCTCACATGAGAGCAGCATGATTCAGACAGAGTCTCTGAATCCAACAATGTATCACTTAAGGCCACTTCACACACACAGATATCTGAGTCCAATATCTGAACAGATCTCTGGTTGCAGTGAAATCATGGATACATTGCTCCATGTTGTACACAGCCACAAAATGGAGCAATGTATCCATGATTTCACTGCAACCAGAGATCTGTTCAGATATTGGACTCAGATATCTGTGTGTGTGAAGTGGCCTATAGAATACTGACAGCAGCGGTTCCGACACAATTAAAGTTTTTAGATTTAACAATGAAGCAGAGCTGAGTGTTACCCCCGCCCCCACCAGGCTCTATACACAAAGCCTATTAGAATCTGCTATTACCACAGGAGGCTGCCAGACTTGGGCTCATGCTCTGCTGTGTCCAGCAATGATAAGCTACTGTTGCTAAAACAAACATTGCAGACCAGCAACACACTTTGTGATAAGAGAGATATCACTAATTTCTATGAGTTAACCATTACAGCAGGCTGTCTTCAGATTACATAGCAAAAACCTGCTGACAGATTCCCTTTAATTAAAAAATTAAAAAGTGGAAGAACTATACTTTTTTTTAAACTTTTATACATATACTCCAAATAAAACTAAATGAGTATAACGTTTCTTAAAAAGGTATATATTTTAGTTTGCTAATAAATAGTATAAAAAAAAATGGTTAGGGTTTCTATAACGTGTGCCAAATCTTTGAAAAGTGTCTGCTTATTTAGCACAAAATGCTCAGTTTACTAAAGGGTGAAACAGTAATAGATATTTAAGGGAACATGACCCTGTATTAACCCCGTCCTTGCTGTGTTGTTAGTTGATATAATGGTTATGGTAGGTAAATTGTTATTTTTCTTTAGAGGTTGATACGCAGGGAGACAACGTATCCATTGGATATCTGCAGATGAATGGAACCGAGCTGTCATGGTTGTTCCCATGGTAACAGTAAACATTCCCTCTGCAGACAGAAGAGTGAGATGTGATCTCTAGAGAGCAGACAGATCACACAGGAGAGATCCGGTCTCACCATGGCTGCATATTCCCAATGTTCTAAGAAGGGATCTCTGCCGGGATGGAGGATCGAGCAGAAATATTCCAACAAAGTGCTGATTGGAAATTGGGTGGAGGAGAGAAAAAAGGTACTGTCCATGTGTTAAGGCTGACAGAGGTGGTAGAAATGGCAAGGTCATAAATTGGGGAAAGGGGATTTTGTCCTCTTTATATAACCTTCCTCTTGGTTTATTATTTGATCACAATCCACCTGCTATTGCCATTCAGGACAGCTAAAAAAATCCTCACTATCTATCACCCCTTCATTTGGTCCCTTGTCATATTCCTTCACTGCCATGTCCCTGCCTCATGGGGTTCCCCTATCTCTTATTAGATGGGACTCCCCCATCATACTGTATAACAGAAATAAAGGGGCTTTTTATAATCTAGTCCTTTTATTTATGAAGAACAAGAGGACTTGCCATGTTTTTAAGTTTTTCTGATATTATAAGAGTGAACAAAATGAGCAAGAAATATATTTTTTCTGCTAAAGACTGCAGACAAAATTCAGTTATGTGTATTTTATATACAAAAGAGCATAAATACAATGAGGTATAAACAATTTACTATGTAAAAGCCGTATCCAGTGTGTCTGTCTGTCTGTAAGTTTGTCCCAAACTCAGGGCTACCTATAAGACTTCATGTAAATTACACTTAAACTGGAATGTGAAGAAGACCATAGTTTGGTTGATCAGTCAAAGAAAACAGCGCCACCTATAGGACATCTGTGATGGGGTCTGGGACACTGGCCGCAGTGCAGGCATTCATTATCGCCTGTGTCTGGGTCCGCTCCATCATACCCTCAGGCGGACCCGTCCTGCTGCTGAACTTCCTCCCATTTGTGTCCAGTCTAGAGCGCAGACTGGCGGCGCGGCTCCTCAGTGTACAGAAATGTCACATGGGTGTGAGTGTGACAGTGCACAACAGGGGGACAGAGGGCACAAGAGGAAAGACAGAACAAAGGAGGAGAGAGCACACAAGGGGAAGAGAGAGCGCACAGGGCAGGAAAGATAGCACAAGGGGAGAGAGCACATGGGGGAGGCAGCACAAGGTGAGAGAGAGACAGCACCCAGGGAAGAGAGAGTGCTCAGATGGAAGAGACAGCAAAGGGGGGAGACAGCACAAGAGGAGAAAGAGCACTCAGGAGTAGAGACAGCACAAGATAAGAGGAAGTGCACTGGATTGAGAGCACAAGGGGAGAGAGAGAGAGCACACAGAGGGAAGAGAGAGCGCACAGGGGGAGAGACAGCCAAGAGGAGAAAGAGCACACAGGGGGAGAGACAGCACAAGGGGAAAGAGAGCACACAAGGTGAGAGACAGCACAAGGGGAGAGTGAGCGAACTGGGTTGAGAGCACAAGGGGAGAGAGCGCACAGGGGAAGAGAGAGCGCACGGGGGGATAGACATTACAACCGGGAGAGACAGCACAAGCGAAGAGAGAAATAACACAATGAAACAGCGAGTGCACAGAGGAAAGAGAGAGCGCACAGGGGGAGAGACAGCAAAGGAGGAGAAAGAACACACAGGGGGAGAGACAGCGCAAGGGGAGAGACAGCACACGGGAAGAGAGAAATAACACAATGGAACAGAGAGTGCACAGTGGGAACAGAGAGTGTACACAGGGAGAGACAGCAAAGGAGGAGAAAGAACACACATGGGGAGAGACAACACAAGGGGAAAGAGAGCACATGAGGGAAGAGACAGCACAAGGTGGGAGAAAGTACACAGCGGAAGGTACAGCACAAGGGGAGAGAGAGCACACTTGGTTGACAGCACAAGGGGAGAGAGCACACAGGAGAAAGGTAAGCAGTAGCAGCGTCTGACATGCCACAGCCACCTTGTGCAGCAGCGGGTTCCCGCCTCTCCTTGGTGGTACTGCGATTAGTAGTATGAGCAGTTGGACTAATATATATTCACACACGCTGTAGAATCACCTGATCAGATAGAATCCGGCCCTTGTCTACTAGATAATAAAGGTGTTCAACACAAAAGACCCTGAAATTTACTAGGCCAAAGATGTGCAATCAGAGCCATTAGATAGTTATTAAAAAAGCTTAAATTGCTCTTAATGGCAATGTGTCATCATAAAATGCCCAGATTTTTATGCTAAGTGGAATATTGCTTTTAGTTGGATAATGTTTTCCACATCTTTCTGGGCATGTTAATGTGAGTGTGTGATATCTATCTATCTATCTATCTATCTATCTATCTATCTATCTATCTATCTATCTATCTATCTATCTATCTATCTGATTGTGGCCTGATTCTAACGCATCGGGTATTCTAGAATATGTATGTAGTTGACATACTGTGACTGACAGAACTTGTTCAGTCAACATGAGTGAACTACATATATATATATATCAGCGCTATGGTATATGGTGCTACATTATAGTATATGTATAGCAGCGCTATGGTATATGGTGGTACATTATAGTACATGTATAGCAGCCCTAAAGTATATGGCGGTACTTTATAGCAGATGTATAGCAGCACTACAGTATATGGTGGTACATTACAGTACATGTATAACAGCACTATAGTATATGGCGGTACATTACAGCACATGTATAGCAGCACTATAGTATATGGCGGTACATTACAGCACATGTATTGCAGCACTATAGTATATGGCGGTACATTACAGGACATGTATAACAGCACTATAGTATATGGCGGTACATTACAGTACATGTATAGCAGCACTATAGTATATGGCGGTACATTACAGCACATGTATTGCAGCACTATGGTATATGGGGGTACTTTATAGCACATGTATAGCAGCGCTATGGTATACGGCGGTACATTACAGTACATGTATAGCAGCACTATAGTATAGAGCGGTACATTACAGTACATGTATAGCAGCGCTATGGTATGTGGTGGTACATTACAGGACATGTATAGCAGCACTATAGTATATGGCAGTACATTACAGTACATGTATAGCAGCACTATAGTATATGGCGGTATATTACAGTACATATACAGGTGCACTATGGTATATGGTGGTACTTTATAGCACATGTATAGCAGCGCTATAGTATATGGTGGTAAATTACAGTACATGTATAGCAGCACTATAGTATATGGCGGTACATTACAGTACATGTATACCAGCACTATGGTATATGGCAGTACATTATAGTACATGTATAGCAGCGCTATGGAATATGGCAGTACATTACAGCACATGTATAGCAGCACTATAGTATATGCTGGTACATTACAGCACATATATAGCAGTGCTATAGTATATGGCGGTACTTTACAGTACATGTATAACAGCGCTATAGTATATGGCAGTACATTATAGTACATGTATAGCAGCGCTATGGAATATGGCAGTACATTACAGCACATGTATAGCAGCACTTTAGTATATGGCAGTATATCACAGTAGATGTATAGCAGTGCTATGGCATATGGCGGTACATTACAGCACATGTATAGCAGCGCTATAGTATATGGTAGTACATTACAGTACATGTATAGCAGCGCTATGGTATATGGTGGTACATTACAGCACATGTATAGCAGCACTATAGTATATGGTAGTACATTACAGTACATGTATAGCAGCGCTATGGTATATGGCGGTACATTACAGCACATGTATAGCAGCACTATAGTATATGGCGGTACATTACAGTACATGTATAGCAGCTCTATGGTATATGGCGGTACATTACAGCACATGTATAGCAGCGCTATAGTATACGACGGTACATTACAGTACATGTATAGCAGCGCAATGGTATATGGCGGTACATTACAGCACATGTATAGCAGCACTATAGTATATGGTAGTACATTACAGTACATGTATAGCAGCGCTATGGTATATGGTGGTACATTACAGCACATGTATAGCAGCACTATAGTATATGGTAGTACATTACAGTACATGTATAGCAGCGCTATGGTATATGGTGGTACATTACAGTACATGTATAGCAGCGCTATGGTGTATGGCGGTACATTACAGTATATATATAGCAGCACTATAGTATATGGCGGTACATTATAGCACATGTATAGCAGCGCTACGGTATATGGCGGTACATTACAACACATGTATAGCAGCACTATAGTATATGGCGGTACATTACAGTACATGTATAGCAGCACTATAGTATATGGCGGTACATTACAGTACATGTATAGCAGCACTATAGTATATGGCGGTACATTATAGTACATGTATAACAGTGCTATGGTATATGGCGGTACATTACAGCACATGTATAGCAGCACTATAGTATAAGGCCATACATTATAGTACATGTATAGCAGTGTTATAGTATATGGCGGTACATTACAGTACATGTATAGCAGCGCTATAGTATATGGTGGTACATTACAGGACATGTATAGCAGTGCTATGGTATAAGGTGGTGCATTACAGCACATGTATAGCAGCGCTATGGTATATGGCGGTACATTACAGTACATGTATAGCAGCACTATGGTATATGGCGGTACATTAAAGTACATTTAAAGCAGCACAATGGTATATGGCGGTACATTACAGCACATGTATAGCAGCG
Source organism: Allobates femoralis (assembly GCA_033576535.1). Lineage (NCBI taxonomy): Eukaryota > Metazoa > Chordata > Amphibia > Anura > Aromobatidae > Allobates > Allobates femoralis. The sequence goes on from JARQOC010000009.1 coordinate 2,517,039, forward strand.
TTATGGTATATGGCAGTACATTACAGTACATGTATAGCAGCGCTATGGTATATGGTGGTACATTACAGTACATGTATAGCAACGCTACGGTATATGGCGGTACATTACAGTACATGTATAGCAGCGCTATGGTATATGGTGATACATTACAGCACATGTATAGCAACGCTATGGTACCGTGTTTCCCCGAAAATAAGACAGCGTCTTATATTAATTTTTGCTCATAAAGATGCGTCATGTCTTATTTTCAGGGGGGGCCTTATATTTACAGGCACATTAAACCCCCTGGCATGCCTTACTTTCGGGCGACGCCCTATTTTCGGGGAAACTCGGTATATGGCCGTACATTACAGTACATGTATAGCAGCACTATGGTATATGGCGATACTCCACTCCCTGCTGACCCCCGCTCCTCCACAGTAAAAGTAAAAATAAAAAAATCCTCAGTGAGGATACTCACCTGTCCGCCTGCTCGTTCCACCTCCGTCTTCTAGGTCCTACAGGCCTTTAGGACCTGTCGTTGCCTGGGAAAACGATCAGCTGATCGGTCACATGACCGCTAACTGCCTGGGCGGCAGGATGGTGGTGGGGGGGGGGGCAGGATGGTGGCGGGGGGGCAGGATGGAGCGAGCAGGGCAGCATGGAGTGAGCGGGGTAGCATGGAGCCGGGGGAGCAGGATGGAGGCGAGGGGGGCAGGATGGAGGCAGGAGGCAGGATGGAGGCAGGGGGGGCAGGTTGGAGCCGAGGGGGGAGGCAGGATGGAGCCGAGGTGGGGGGGGGGGCAGGATGGAACCGGGGGAGGGCAGGACGGAGCCAGGGGGGGAAGGACGGATGCAGGCGGGCAAGATGGAGCTGGGGGGGGCAGGATGAATGTGGGAGGGAAGGATGGATGTGGTGGGGGCAGGATGGATGCAGGGGGGGCAGGTCACATCAGCCCGCCCTGATACATGACCCCTGTATAGAGGGAGAAGATGGGTGAGAACAGCGGGAGGTGAGGCGGGAGGGGGGGGAAGGCGAGGTGGGGGCGGTAGGTACCGCGGCAACCGGGTGAGAACATCGGGAGGCAAGGTGGGGGCGGTGGGTATCGGTGACGGGGGTCGCCACGGCCGTACATGTAGCCTGGCGACAGCGACACTATGCGTCACTGTCGCCAGGTTACAGATGCTGTATAATCTTCTAATTTTGAATGCGCGCATTTTTTTGCATACGCGGCGCTCATTGGTTGCCACGGCTAGCAATGGGCATGGGGTACTCGGGAGCCGGGCCGGTGCTGTCTCTCTGGGGTATCACGGTAGTCGTGACCCGGTCCCGTGGCCTGGGATCAGTCCAAAAAGGGGTTATATACAGGGGATTTGTCGTGACGCCACCTGGGTTATGTGGTCAGCACGACCTCTGCTGCCGTATTCCTGCTGGGGATAGTGACTTGGGGCAACGTGGATGGTAAGCCCTCCTCGGGTAGGGCTGAGGGTCCCTGGGGCAGGTGCAGTAGTAGTGGAGGGATGTAGTGAGGAATCGCGCTTTGAACCAGTCACTTACTTTGCTGCTGCAACTTCTCCAGCCAGTGTGTGTGGAAAGCAGTCTCCGGCTCCTCAGGTGGGACTCTGCTGCGGCGCTGGAAGAAAGCAGTCTCAGGCAATGGTGAGTTTACTGGGTACTTTACTCAAAGTTCTTTAGCAGCAGTTCACAACAGTTTACAATTACAGTTCTTTCAGCTCTTTCAAGTTACAGTTCACACACTTCAGCACTGCTCCGGGTAACTGGGTTTCTGCAGCTCAGGTAGCTCCTCTGCGTGGATTTCTCTCAAGTCCTTTCAGGCCCTTTCTCCTCTTTCCTCTGGCTCCTCACTAACGGGTTTGGTCTGGCCGTCGCGGGCTCTTGTGTGATGATTCCCTCTCTGTCAGGGTCACTAGCCCTAGTCTGATGGCTGTGTTCCTAGACCTTGGTGGTAAGTAGGCTGCAGGTCATAGAGTACCTGCCCCACACAGGTATGTCCTGTTATTAGGGTCTTAGAGTATCCCTGGTCACCTCTACAGAGCCGGCTCTCTGGCTGTAGCGGCCTAGCCTCCAGTGTCCCAGGTGTGGCTTTGGGATCACCAGGCTCCCTCGTCCTCACTGGCTCTCAGCTTCAGAGTTCCTCCAGGCAGCTAGGGTGTCTGCGGCTGTCGGGCCCTTGTCCTCCCACCTTCCTCTCAACTGTGGGGTGTATCTGCATGCGGCTGTCGTCTCCCTCACCTCCAGCTATGGAAAGAGCTTTCTCTCCGAGGAATACTGCATCTAGGATTCTGCATCCTCCAGGGAAGCTCTCCTCCTGGGATTAACCTGCCTTCAACTTAATGTTCCTGTGTTTTATTCCGGTTCCTCCACCCACTTGGTCAGTGCTGCTCTATGCTCCACCCACACTACTCTTAACCCCTGCTACCCCTTGCCCAACCTAGAGTCCTAGGCATAGGGTCGGTGTGTGTATCTATGTGGGTGTATTTCAGTCAACCATCTCTACCTTACCTGGCTGCAGTTCACCCTGTGGCCGCCCTGGTCGCAGGGGCGCCACAATTGTACACAGTGGGAAGGACCTGTCTAGGAGCGTTAGGGTGTGTAACGATCAGCAACAGATCAGTTAGGTTGTGACCCCTCTCTGTGTGATCAGGGCCTTCCTTATCATCTCTGGTGCGCCCCTCCTCTTGTGCTGCGCTGTTGGCAGCACGGCACAAGATTCAGGATTCACAAGATTCAGGATTCACTGAAAGCGTGTTGACAACAGAACTTAGCTTTAATTAGCAATAAACAGGTTCAGCTATGAAGGGCTTTGTGGAAACAGGAATATACTGTACATCTTAAATGTCCCTTTGCAGCATCAGCAAGCTGCTGTGCTTCTCTTCACATGCACAGACACAGGAAACTGATTACAGTCACATGGTATTTCCTGTGTGTGAGCCTCTTGAAGTGTTCCTCTTTTTTTCTTTTAAACTAACTTTACTGACAATGCACAAACCTAGCAATTCAACACTTACACATACAGGATTGGAATTGTTGCACTTAACATATTCCAACACGCACGCCTAGTGTTTCCTTGCCCTGGCGTGACATCTGGGGTCCCACTGCTTTTAGTCATTGGGGTGTGCAAACAGCAGTTTCAGTGGGAAAAAAACTTGATCATTCTGCAGTGTTCAGGTGTATCCAGACAGCTTTTGTATCTTGCTCAGGGTAGGTCAGCAGTTTTTTGGGGCACATCATGGGTTCTTATCTAGGGATTATCTAGGCACTGTACCTAACCAAGTTCATTCCTCCTTGGCCACAGTTTACCCTATGGCAGAAGGACACTTCCAGCAGGACAATGCACCATGGTTGGGATCACAGGAACGTGATGGTTAGTTCTCCTTTCTTCCCAGGCTTTCCCAGCCACCTGGGGAGCATCTCTCGGACCAGGTAGAAGGACCTCAGGACATGTCTGTACCGCCATCTAATTGGCTGAAATTACAGATCATTTCAACACCTACTTATATTACCTAATGTTGGTTGTCCTGAGGAAGGGGCCCCAGAGCCCTGAAACGCGTAGACTAATAAATTACAGCCATAATCTTATGATTGATGTCCTCCGAAGATTGTTGTATCTTCAAATCCAGCAGCGCGGTCATTAACCCTTCGTGCACCAGTGGTTATATGCCCTATCTCAGAAAGATAGATTAGGTTAGATTTCACAGGAATCCGGTCAAACAACTAACTAGTAATTAGATAGGCCTCATTGCTATCGACAAGATCACCATCGTTTTCATTATATTTTAAAGAATTTCTCTTCGGCACAAAGTGATTATCGGTGAATCCGCACAGCCCCGCCACTGTACAATGTACCAGGCAATGTCTGATATCACCACCACTGTCTATACAATGTACCAGGCAATGTCTGATATCACCACCACTGTCTATACAATGTACCAGGCAATGTCTGATATCACCGCCACTGTCTATACAATGTACCAGGCAATGTCTGATATCACCACCACTGTCTATACAATGTACCAGGCAATGTCTGATATCACCACCACTGCCTGGAAGGCTCCACCAGGAATATTGTAAGAACTGTCATCCAAAATCCCAGGGATCTCCGAAATCTAGAAAAAAAAGCCTGCACCGCCTGTCACCTGAATTATCTAGATTTGTGAGCAGCATTTCAGTGTCATACTCAGTGTGACAGATAAGGACAAGAAATCCTAAAGTGGAAACACAAATAATATAATATACAGATGGTAATACCAGCTATAACCACAAGGTGGCGATATTCATTCTACAGAATTATGAAATACCTCGTGAAGGGATGGATATGTTCTAGTATTAAATCCCTTATACCCTTATAATATATGGAGGACTGTCTGGGATTCATATACTATATGGTGAACAATGGGGGGAGCATTATACTATATAGAGGACTATGGGGATGCAGTATTATATATGGAGCAGGCATTATAATACATAGAAGACTATGGGGGTGCATTATACTGTATGGAAGACTATAAGGAGGTGCATTATATTATATAGAAGGCAATGTGTTACCATTATTCTATATGAACGACTATGGGAGGTGCATTATAACATATGGAAGACTATTGGGCTGCATTATAATATATGGATGACTATGGGGGTGCATAATACTATATGGAGGACTATGGGGTATATGTGGCGCCCCTGCGTCCAGGAGGCCACAAAGGGAACTGCAGCCAGGCAAGTAGGACACTTGTTGCACACCAACACCCTCACAGCCCACACAACCCACGTGTCAGAAGAGGTTAACATCCAGCCCTGAGATTAGAACTCTATGAGATTGAGGGATGGTGGATCAGAGGAGTGGGTTGGGCACACCAGAAGTCAGGTGACTTGACAGTATATAGGAAGGGGGAGGAGTGAAGGAAGTTAGTAGGCCGGAGTGAGCCGAGAAGCAAAGACCAGAAGCTGAGCTGCAAAGACTGAGAGACAATCACACGTCCTGTGAGTGCAAGGCTAGGAGCGCAGAATCCGTACTGAGCCAGTGTGAGCCAGAGGGGAGAGAAAGCCCGTTCGACGCTGATGCCACCAGGAGTGTGAGAGAACGGAGAGGGACGGTGTAACCCGTGCCCTAGACAGCAGCTAAAGCCACTGACTGCAGGCAGAGAAGTCCCTCCTAGGATACCGAGAGGAACAGAGAGAAGGAGCCTGGTAGAGCCTCGTGCTGAGGACTTCTGGAGGCTGGGCTGAAGTAGAGTGTCGGCTCTAGAGGGGACCGCAGTTTACCCGGGATCCCCAAACAACACGACGGGGGACCACAGCTCCATGTTAGGGTCCCCAACCCAAAGGACAGGCAGCTCAGTGACAACCAGGAGGGCCCACTAGGGGTCCGAGTCACCGCCATACTGTCGAGCGCACCACACACCACCCGTATAGACGGAGACCGTAGACAGCCCGGAAAGGACACTAAAGACTGTGTGAGGGGTCACAGAGAGAGAGGCCTGGCTGCAGAGTAAAGGGAACTCTGAGAGGGAGAATGTGCCCGTGTATTGAGAACTGTGCTTGAATGTGTAACAACTGCAAATGACCTGTAAACTGCTTGAAGAATCAAGAGTAAAAGACACGGAAAACCCTGAATTGGCCTCTCTTGTCAGTCTCTATCTGCAGACCATTCCTCCCATACAGGTTGCAGCAGATTTCCACCTGGAGAGCTACAAGCCTGTCAGCACCAGCAAGAAAGAGAGATCCTGCAGCGTCTGCAAAGTAAGTGTCCTGGACAATTCCACAACACTTAACTCTTACTGCCCCGGGGGATACAGTTCTTCCCACTGGAACTATAACATCTCCACTGCCACTCCATCACCCCCGGAGGTTCTGCAGCAGCGGCGGCCCACATCACTGGCCGCATCAAGTGGGTGGCGTCACAAGTGACATTTCCTCTGTAAATATTCCCCTTTATTTGCCGAGCCCGGGACACGGTCCGGACCAAGCCACCCGTGACTTCCCCAGCACCATCCGGTCCGGTACCGAGTACCCCCGTCCCGTGGGGCCGACATATACATTTTACTATTTGGAGGACTATGAGAAATGCATTTTAATATATGGAAGACTATTGGGCTGCATTATAATATATGGAACACTATTGGGCTGCATTATAATATATGGAGGACTATTGGGCTGCATTATAATATATGGAGGACTATTGGGCTTCATTATAATATATGGAACACTATTGGGCTGCATTATAATATATGGAGGACTATTGGGCTTCATTATAATATATGGAACACTATTGGGCTGCATTATAATATATGGAAGACTATTGGGCTGAATTATAATATATGGAAGACTATGGGGGTGCATAATACTATATGGAGGACTATGGGGTGTGCATTATACTATGTGGAAAGCTATGTGGGGGCCATTATAACATTTGTAGGGCTACGTGGAGGCCATTATACTGTATTGAGGGCTATGTGGGTGTCACATTTGGGGATTATACTGTGTTGGGGGTCACCATTCATTGCCAGGGTAATTGATGTGGTGCAGTAGGGTCATCATACTGCATTTGCAGAGTACTGTGGAGGAATCACTGTGGGGGATCATACAATGTTTGTGGGAAATATTTGTTGTCTTCATACTTTATGGGAGCAATGAAAGGGGAATGTAAGGGCTTCAGTAGGAGGAAAATTACTTTGTAAGGGCTGCAAAGTTGTGAGATATGTCTTTATGTGACCAACACAAATATTAATTTCTTTATTTATTTGGCAGGTGGGCGGGCAAATGGAACTTCTGCTATGTGGACCCATGATTTTTATGTATGCCCCTGACTATATGGCACTAAATTTACTAATCCTCTAATGATAATCTCCTGCTGATAAATCTGTGATTTTAGCAACACTAGAGCAAGCAGCCCAGTAAGTGACGCATCACTGGAATCAAGGTCTCTGCCCCTGCATTATCCTGCTCTCAGATTAGGTGGAAACAACTTGGTGACAGAGGATCATAATCCACGTGTGCCTGTTATTATCTTTGTAGGGACAGAGTAATGCAATGATATCAGTCTATTAAAGTGATTCGAGTTTATATACGGTACATAGTGGATGTTGCCTCATGTCTTCATTATTACAACAAAGTTTCTATTACATGTACAATGAAAAAATTCATATGTGTATACTTTTTTTATTCTCCATTTTTAGTTTATGAGAAGCAATCTGTCAGCGTCCAAGAGCTGCTATGGAAAAGACTTTGTCCAGTTCTCAGACAGTAAACCGGACCGGATACAGAGGAGATATTTCTTAAAAAGGATGGAGGTAAAGCAGCTCCTTCATATAAGAAATGAGTCTTCTGGATCTTTAGTTTTGTGGAGTATTATGATAACAGTTAAGGCAGACTAAGGGTATGTGCACTGCTCATTACGTCCTTTGCAGGCGGGGGCGCTCCAGAATGCACCTTCTGCTCAGCGGGTATGGGCGCTGTGTGCACATACACTTACACTAACTATAAGGAAATCTGTCTCCTGAGCATGAATGATTGCAGTCAAGTATATTTTTCTCGGAAATGCTCCGGCATGTACTTTAATTCTATTCCCAGCGCTGATATCGGTGATTGACAGGTCTCTTCCATACCAAAATACCTGTCAATCACCTTGAACAGTGCAGAGGGAAGCGAGCTGGGGTGCAGCCGGACTAGTCTCATCTCTGGCTATAGTCCCCGGTCAGATCTTCAAACATTATTCTCTCAGAATTGTGTCTGATATTGTATCCGCAGTTTGGTCAGTATGAAGCAACTGACAGGTTTCCTTTGAAGCAACACTCCAGCCAAAACTGAATCCCTGTATTATGCCTACTGCAGAGCCTAACGAGGCAGAACTCCTGACTTCATGCACACACTGAATCCCCATGTGTCATATACTGTCATGCTGAGGCGCCGAGTCATATACTGCCATATTGGAACTAGGGATGGGCGAATCTACTCGCTAGGACTCGTTACTCGGCGAGTAGTAAGGGACTCGCAGGACTCGGTACTCTGCGGGTTTCCCAGTGATTACTCGCACGAGTCCAATGCAAATCAATATCAATCCTAGTTTTGTCAGAAACGCTGACAAAACTAGGATTGCCATTGTTTGCATTAGACTCGGCTACTGTGCCAGTGATAGCAGGGAAACTCGCAAAGTAACTGCTGTTTCTTTGCGAGCCGAGTCCAGCTGTCTTCTCTGTGCAGCTCCAGGGTCCTAGAGCCTGCCTGCTGCCTGATGTAGCAGTGCTGAGATTGTTCTCAGTTTGCTCATTCCCTGTGTACAGACATGAATGTCTGTGCACAGACATGATGTAGCAGTGCTGAGATTGTTCTCAGTCTGCTCATTCCCTGTGCATAGACATCTATATTTATGCACAGGGGATGTAGCAGAGAGGACATCGCGTTTTGGACTGCGTCGGACGGAAGAGGATTTTTTTAATTAAAGATGGAGTCCCTAATGGCTTTTTTTTTTTATTTCAAATAAAAATTTTTCTCTGTGTTGTGTTTTTTTAACCCTTTATTGGAGATTCTTAGTGGCCGGGTCAAACGTGGCCTGACATTAAGAATCTCGGGCTTAATACCAGCTTGTATAACAAAGCTGGTATTAACCCCTTTATTACCCAGCGTGCCACCGCCACCAGGGCCGCTGGAAGAGCGGGGTTCAGCGCCAGAGGATGGCGCTTCAATGAACGCGCCATCTTCTGGGGCGGCTGCGGGCTGCAATTTGCAGCGGGGGGTGCCCAGAAAGCTTGGGCATCCCTGCGCTGCGGATTCCAGCCCCCAGCTGCTTAGCTGTACCTGGCTAGACATAGAAATTGCGCGGAGCCCCACGCATTTTTTTTTTTATTTAATGAATATTCAAGAAGTTCAGAGTCGAGCTCAGAGTCAGGAGTCCTCAGAGTCGGAGTCTCAGAGTCGGAGTCGCCTCAGAGTCGGAGTCGCATCGGAGTCGGAGTCGTCTCGGAGTCGGAGTCGTCTCGGAGTCGAGTCGGAGTCTTCGAGAGTCGTCTCGGAGTCGGAGTCGTCGTCGGGAGTCGGAGTCGAGTGTCTCGGAGTCGTAGTCGTCTCGGATTCGGAGTCGAGTCGGAGTCGTCTTGGAGTCGAGTTGGAGTCGGAGTGTGTCGCTCGGAGTCGGAGTCGTCTCAGTCGAGGTCGGAGTCGTCTCGGAGTCGTCGGAGTCGAGTGTTCAGAGTCGGAGTCGTCTCGGAGTCGGAGTCGTCTCGGAGTCGGTAGTCGGAGTGTCTCGGAGTGAGTCGTCTCGGAGTCGTCTCGGAGTCGGAGTCGGAGTCGTCTCGGAGTCGGAGTCGTCTCGGAGTCGAGTGTCTCGGAGTCGGAGTCGTCTTGGAGTCGGAGTCATCTCGGAGTCGGAGTCGTCTCGGAGTCGGAGTCGTCTCGGAGTCGGAGTCGTCTCGGAGTCGGAGTCGGAGTCGTCTCGGAGTCGGAGTCGTCTCGGAGTCGTCTTGGAGTCGGAGTCGTCTCGGAGTCGAGTCGGAGTCGTCTCGGAGTCGGAGTCGTCTCGGAGTCGGAGTCAAAAAAATGCGTGGGGCTCCGCGCAATTTCTATGTCTAGCCAGGTACAGCTAAGCAGCTGGGGGCTGGAATCCGCAGCGCAGGGATGCCCAAGCTTTCTGGGCACCCCCCGCTGCAAATTGCAGCCCGCAGCCGCCCCAGAAGATGGCGCGTTCATTGAAGCGCTATCCTCTGGCGCTGAACCCCGCTCTTCCAGCGGCCCTGGTGGCGGTGGCACGCTGGGTAATAGAGGTTAGGGCCAGCTTTGTATTATCAGCTGGCCCGAAGCCCGAAATTTATGGCGGTCACGCCAATATTAGACATGACCGCCATGAATTTCTATTAAATTGTTTTAAAAAAAACACAACACAGAGAAATTTTTTTATTAGAAATAAAAAAAAAGCCATTAGGGACTCCATCTTTAATTAAAAAAATCCTCTTCCGTCCGACGCAGTCCAAAACGTGATGTCCTCTCTGCTACATCCCCTGTGTATAGATATAGATGTCTATGCACAGGGAATGAGCAGACTGAGAACAATCTCAGCACTGCTACATCATCTCTGTGCACAGACATTCATGTCTGTACACAGGGAATGAGCAGACTGAGAACAATCTCAGCACTGCTACATCAGGCAGCAGGCGGGCTCTAGGACCCTGGAGCTGCACAGAGCAGACAGGACTCTTCTCTTATCTGTGCGAGTTTCCCAGCGATTACTTACAAAGTAAACGAGTCCAATGCAAATAAATGACCAAACTCGGATTGCTTCAGGCTGAAGCTTCCGAGACACATCTGCGATTTGTAAATCTCACACTACTCGCTATTACTCGCTTCCCCATTCATTAACATTGGACTCGCTAGACTCGCAACGAGTAGCGAGTCCTGGGCTCGGACTCGCTAGAGTCAAGCGATTCCGAGTAATTTAGGATTCGCCCATCACTAATTGGAACCCCCTGCTATGTTGGACCCTTCTGTCATGTACTGCCTTGTTGGACCCCTCGTGTCATGCACTGCCATTCTAATCCCCTGTGTCATGCACTGCCTTTTTGGACCCCCATTTGTCATGCACTGCCTTTTCGGACCACATATGTTATGTACTGCCATTTTCGACCCCTTCCTCCATGTCGTGCACTGCCTTGCTGGACCCCTTGGGTCATGCACTGTCTTGTTGGACCCTGTGTGTCATGCACTGCAATGTGGGACCCCCCTGTGTCATGCACTGCCATGTAGGACCCCCTATGTTATGCACTGCCATGTTGGAACCCCTGTGTCATTCACTGCCATGTAGGACCCCCCTGTGTTATGCATTGCCATGTTGGAACCCCTGTGTCATGCACTGCCTTGTTGGACCTCCCTGTGTCGTGCACTGCCATGTTGGACCTCCCTGTGTCGTGCACTGCCATGTTGGAGCCCCCATGTCATGTACTGCCATGTTAAACCCCCATGTTATGCACTGCCATGTTGGACCCCCATTGTCGTGCACTTCCTTGTTGGACCCCTTTGTCATGCACTGCCATGTTGTACCCCCTGTGTGATGCACTGCTTTGTGGGACCCTGTGTCATGCACTTGTGGCGCCCTGCTCACGCAGGTAGCCACAGACTTCTCTAATGCATAGCTGGGTTTCCACAGCAGGTACCAACTACATGCAACGCCTTCCTCCCCGGCAGTGCCACCTTGCCTCAGCACAGAGCGCAGTATGGACACCGGAGTCCGAGGTCGCAAGGGATTTTATGCCCAGCAACCAACACCGGAGGGCAGGTGATTCCAAGTTGCTTGCCCACCAGAAAGGCTAGGAGACACAGCCACATCAAAGAGTTCAGGGAGACGCAGTAAAAGGAGAGTAACACAAAAAGGGCTCAAGCTGCCTGTCACACGGCCAAGACAGCACAAGAGAGGAGAGGGTCGCAGCACAAGTTCAAGCAGTCAGGGCCCACTGGGAGTATAGGAGTAGGGAGGCCTCAGAACTTGCTAGGTATGGAAAACCTGAACTTGCTTCCAGGCTCCGGACCCCTAACACCACTTGTCATAGGTATCCCGCACGGGCATATGGAGAGGTCAGCATTCACACGTTTTGAAGTACAGCTGTAGCCGCAGTCATTCCGTCTCCCCAGTCAGTGTTCCTCCACTCCTGGTTGTCCGTCATTGAGCGCTCCTGGCTGCACGTGCTGGCTCTCTTGACCACGCTGCTTCCCCACTCCTAGCACATACCTCAGTACCACTCTGTATACAGCCCCTACTTTTTGGAGATGGAACTCATTCTCTCCCCTGCTGGCATCGCAGGGGGTGGTGCATCCTTACTGACAGACGCACCACCTCGGGTAATAGTCAATAGAGGGGGTTGGCACAACTTTTGGTGCCACTTGTTGGCTCTTCCCACGATGGGAGGAAACAACACTCCCCTAGCCCAGCACATGGTTCCATAGTATGGCAGCCGCCAATTCACTGTTCAATTACACACAGTCTTTGGCACACAAGACCCAGTTTAACGGGGTTTCTGAATCCTGTTTGTGATGCCAGAAACAATTGCAATGGTCATGGGGCCAGAGTACACAACTTCTAGGGAAGGCCACTGTGACATCCCCTGAACTGAGGAGGCCTGGAGAGTCGAATACCCCGGCCCCATGACCGCTGACCCCCCAGTGTCATGCACTGCCTTTTTTGACCCCCCTGTGTCATGCAGTGCCTTGTTGGAACCCCAGTGTCGTACTACCTTGTTGGATCCCCTAGTGTCATGCACTGCTTTGTTTGACCTTGCACACATCATAAAACAGTGCACAATTATAACTCTTCGTTTGCGGTGCCGTCTAGTGGTCATGTAATTACTGACGTTGCAAAGCATTCCACTGATTGGACATGGCTTGATCACTTTCATAGAAAGCCATCTAACACAGTAAGCCTAATTCTAAGCTTTAAGTAATATGATGGCAAAGATAATACAGTCAGGTGAACCTAAAAGTAATGTCAGCTTCAAACATGCCTTTTCTAAATGTCTAAATAACATATGCCAAGTTTATAAAGGTCCTTACAAACCGTACCCATCAATCATGTAGAGCTGCTGTCTAGCTTGCAGCCAGTGCTGTCAGGGTGTAGTTATAGAGGACGCAGCAGCAGTAGTTGCACCCAGACCCAGTGGTGTAACCTGATGCTCATGGGCCTCAATGTAAAAGCTCCAACAGGGCCCCCAACTATTGCAGATCTTTGATAAGAGTGGTCGTTTTCCATAAACCAAAGATTTGGGGCCCCCTAGGTTCCAGGGCCCGGGTGCGATTGCAACCCTTGCACTTATTATAGTTATGCCCCTGTCTAGACTCCAATAAATTGGTAAGCCCAAAGGCTCCTTTTCCATATAAGAAAACAGTATCACTCATATTATTTGTGTTGCCTTCCAGGGTTTACCAGGACATCATTTACTGTCACATCATGGGGAGCCCAGTTCTAGTCACTTAGTATCACACTATGATGACCAGTATATAAGACATGGCAACTCGACTTTGCCTCCTCTTCGGAGTTGGGATGGAAACACTATGGCCTGGGCACCAGAAAAATCCGACTTTCCTTCTACTGGTAAAATAAACGTTTATTTTTTATATTCCATTTTAGTGGCATCAAAATGTCTAATGAAGGAAAATATTATCTGAACAGTTTTATAAGTTCAATTCTTGCCTGCAATGGTGCTACAGTATAATACAGATTCAATCGGTACCTGTAATAAAGAAGTCCGCTTTGTTCTCCAAATTTGAAGTTTTTGGGTAATGAGATTTAGGTGCTCAGGGGAGGGGCTGAGGGTGGGGTCTTCTGCTCCAGCCCCGGACCCTCCACCTGCCTCTGGTCACTGCTTTGACATACACCTACCTACTACTGTGATGGGGGATGCACAGTGATGAGGGGGGTGTACAGTGCCAGCATGGGGGCCATAAACTGTGATGGGGGACAGTCTAATGCCATATGCACTGCTTCCCCCGCCGCTGATGGACAGGGGGATGCAGTGCATATTACGTTAGACTAATGAGCGGGGTCATGTGACCTCAGGCTCCTTTTACAGCCTCCCCCGCCTCCTCCTGCCTCCTCCAGCTCCCGGTCAGCGCCCCCACCACTGACACTGACTCGAGTATAAGCCGAGGGGAGTACTTTTCAGCACAAAAATTGAGCTGAAAAACTCGGCTTATACTCGAGTATATATGCAGGGTCGGACTGGGGTGTCTGGGGCCCACCAGGGAAATTGATTTTAGGGGCCCACCCACCCTTCAGCTATATGTAAATACCTGGTAGCTGTTATACCCATTATATTGGCGGCTCCTGCACATCACTGTGCGCTCAGCAGAACTGCGATGTACAGTTATTGTACTTTATATTAAAGAGATTCTTTGGTGAAAACAAGTTACCAGTGATCCACAGGTTCAATAGGTGATCACTTATTTATTGGTGGAATCCGACCTGTGGAAACCATATCATCAGAAGAATGTGGGACTTCTATCCCAATTATTAAAGGGGTTTTCACATGAACAAAATTAATTTTAAAGTTCATTTTAATCAATAGATTTTGGAATAATAATTTCCATAATTTGAGGTGTTTAAAAATAATGTTCCTGTGTCGAGAGAATCCCTGTACGGTCAGACACATCCATTACACAGTACACAGCAGGGACACATATATAAGTTTATCTCAGCCCAGGAACATTTTCTTTTAAACACATCCAATTGTGGAAATTATTATCATTACAGGGTCTACTTATTAAGATGAACTTTAAATTAACCTTGTTCGTGGGAAAGGCCTTTAAAATGCAGCGGCTGGTAATGATGTAAGTATTGCGCATGCGTGAGGTGTACTTTACCGCAGCTCATCACATGAGCTGCCGTAAAGTATACCTCACGCATGTGCAATGCGCAGCTTGAGGTCTGTCGATACACCAAAAGGGTGTATAGACGTCAGCAGCGCCTGAAATGACGCGATTAGCATCATATCGGCTGATCCGCCCATGGAGGAGGGCGAGGAGGATTCAAATGGTTTATCACGCCCATCGGGGCGTAAGTAAAAGCACTACAGGCCGCAAAAAGAAGTCACAGGGAACGCCCTGTGCGACTTCTCAGGAGACAAGAAGCCGTAGTTGTAGAGGTATCAAAATCACTTTTTGAAAGTTTCAAACTACACAAATTTTACACAAAGGGATAGGTAGAATAGCATAAAGATGGTGCAGGGACAGGTATTAATAGGATGGGGGGTGATTTTTAGGGGTCAGGTTCCCTTTAAAGATTACAGCATCCACATGACTACATCACCAGAACCACCGTCAATACAATTACATATCACTAGAACCACTGTCAATACAATAATACCTCACCAGAACCACTGTCAGTACATAACTAGAACCATTGTCAATACAGTAATACATCACCAAAAACAATCAATACATCAATACACTACTATAACCCCTGTCAGTACATAACCAGAACCATCAGCAATAAAATAATACATAATCAGAACCACCGTCACTACATCACCAGAACAGTACGTTCCCTATATAAATGTGTATGCAGATTAAATGTCCCATACTGTTCATACTCCTTCCACGTCCCATACTGCTCACTCCCGCTATGTCCCATGCAGCTCATCTTACATCCATATGTTGCATACAGCTCATCCTCACCCCCATTCTCCTGAATCCCATGTTGCTTATCCTCCCCCAATATGTCTCATGCAGCACATCCTTCCCACCATCCCCCTTCCAGGTTATATGCAGCCTCTCACCTCCCATGTTCCACGCAGCCTCTCCCCTCCTATGCACCACCCAGCCTCTCCCCTCCCTTGTTCCACGCGGCCTCTCCCCCATCCCTCATCCATGTAGCTTCTCCCCTCTCCCATGTTCCATGTAGCTTCTTCCCCACATTCCATGTAGCTTCTCCAGCCCACGTTCCATGTAGCTTCTCCCCCATCCCCCATCCATCCATCTACCTTCTCCCCCATCCACCAAACAATCCATGTACCTTCTCCCCATCCCCCCTCCATCCTTGTACCTTCTCCCCCATCCATCCATTTTCTCCCCCTTCTTCCATGCCGGCCCCCATCCATCCATACAGCTACTCCCCCCTTTCTATGTCGCCCCTATCCATTCATCCATCCCGTTCTCCCCCCTTTTCTATGCCGCCCCCCTATCCATCCATCACGTTCTCTCCCCTTTTCCATAATGCCCCCCACACATCCATCCCATTCTGCCCCCTCTTCCAGGACACACCATCCATCTATCCATCCATCTATCCCACTCTGTCCCCCCCAGGCTACTATCTTCGGCTGTAACGGCGCCTTACCTGACTCCACGTTCCTGATCCCGGATCCCGGCAGCTTCTTCCTCTGCAGCGCTCTGTCTCTCGGTCACCGGCACCAGGAACCCGGCACCAGGCAGCTTCTTCTTCTGCAGCTCCCGATCTTCGGCACCAGGCAGCTTCTTCCTCTGCGGCTCCCGGTCTCTGGCACCAGGCAGCTTCTTCCTCTGTGACTCTCGGTCTCCCACTCACCGGCACCAGGCAGCTTCTTCCTTTGCGGCTCCCAGTCTCCCGCTCACTGGCACCTGGAACCCGGCACCAGGCAGCCTCTTCCTCTGCAGCTCCTGGGTAGTATACACATTACAGACTGAGGGCAGTATACACATTACAGACTGTGGGCCGTAAACATTACAAACTGCCAGCTATATGCACATTGCAGACTGGCCGCTGTGTGCGCACGGCACACTGGCCGCTGTGTGCGCAGTGCAGACTGGCCGCTGCGTGCACACTGCAGACTGGCCGCTGCGTGCACACTGCAGACTGGCCGCTGCGTGCACACTGCAGACTGGCCGCTGCGTGCACACTGCAGACTGGCCGCTGCGTGCACCCTGCAGACTGGCCGCTGCGTGCACCCTGCAGACTGGCCGCTGCGTGCACACTGCAGACTGGCCGCTGCGTGCACACTGCAGACTGGCCCCTGCGTGCACACTGCAGACTGGCCGCTGCGTGCAGACTGGCCGCTGCGTGCACACTGCAGACTGGCCGCTGCATGCACACTGCAGACTGGCCGCTGCGTGCACACTGCAGACTGGCCGCTGCGTGCACCCTGCAGACTGGCCGCTGCGTGCACACTGCAGACTGGCCGCTGCGTGCACACTGCAGACTGGCCGCTGCGTGCACTGTGCAGACTGACCGCTGCGTTCACCGTGCAGACTGGCCGCTGCGTGCACACTGCAGACTGGCTGCTGCGTGCACCCTGCAGACTGGCCGCTGCGTGCACACTGCAGACTGGTCACTGTGTGGACAGTACAGACTGCGGACTCTATGCACATCTGAGAGTGCTGGTGTAAATCCTGTATACACAGCACTATACTGTATATACTGGTCCACACTACATACAGTATATAGGAACACTAATACAGCATGTAGTGTGGACCTGTACATAAAGTTTAGTGTTCTTTAGAGACAGACACACAGACAAAGAAAGAAAGAAAGAAAGAAAGAAAGAAAGAAAGAAAGAAAGAAAGAAAGAAAGAGAAGAGAGAAAGACATGGAGTAAGGCCAGGGTCACATTTGCGGTTGGACCCTGGCCTGCCGGATTCCGGTTTCAACTTAGCAATTTTTCCATCACCGCATAGCGTTTCCGCTATGCGGTGCTGGAAACCGCAGTCCCTAGTTACCCGGTGTTTACCTGCACGACCTGTCACACAGGCAGCGGCTCGGAGGGCGTTTTACAGCGCCGCACAGGAAATCGTGTCTGCAACGGTTTCCTGTGCGGCGCTGTAAAACGCCCTCCGAGCCGCTGCCTGTGTGACAGGTCGTGCAGGTAAACACCGGGTAACTAGGGACTGCGGTTTCCAGCACCGCATAGCGGAAACGCTATGCGGTGATGGAAAAATTGCTAAGTTGAAACCGGAATCCGGCAGGCCAGGGTCCAACCGCAAATGTGACCCTGGCCTAACTCACATATTGCAGGACCTGTGATGATGTCACATAGAGGGGAGGCATCAGAGGTCACATGATCGGCTCAGGGAGGGATCTGGAATGTGGGGCCCTGCTTTGGGAAAATGGCTCCGCCCCCTTCACGTCCGTGGCTCCGCCCCTTTAATGTCGCGGCCGCTCGGAGGCAGTAGCAGATCTGCGGCTGGAGGAGCGGGCGGCCCCTCTGGATAAGTCCTGCCCCTCCCGCCTATCAGTTCAGGCCTGGCCACCAGTCGCCGGGTCAGAGAGAGCACTCGGTGGCGGCGCTGGCTCACATAGGCTGTGCTGCAGGCAGCAGCAGCCAGCCTGTGAAATCTAACTGTTCTTTCTCCTCTCTCTGGCTGGCGCTGCTTCTCGGCGGTGGCCGCCCGGCACCGCGGCTGTGAGTGCACAAGCGAGTCACAGCAGGGGGTAGTGAGAGGCGGGGCTAGATGGGCGGGGCCTCTACACCTGAGGGCCTCCCATGACTTTCACCCGGTTACCCGCCAGAGCAGTCCGAGGCTGTATATATGGTATGTTTTTCTGGTCGCTGCAACATTGCAATAAAATGCAATAACGGGCGATCAAAACATCCTATACTACCCAAAAATGACATCATTAAAATCATGAGCTCAAGATGCAAAAAATAAGCCGTCACACTGCCCCAGATCCCAAAAAATGAGGTCGCGGAAAATTTAGTTTTTTGACAAACCTATTGTTTTTCACCCTTTAACCCCTTCACCCCTAGGAGATTTTCCATTTTTGGTTTTTCCCTCCCCTTCTTCCAAGAGCCATAACCTTTATATTTTTCCATCAACATAGGCATATGAGGACTTGTTGTTTCTGGGACGAATTGTACTTTTGTATCACATCATTCATTTTACCATATAGTGACTGAAAAACAGGAAAAAAATTCCAAGTGCCGTAAAACTGCAAAAAAATTGAAATCACACAATAGTGTTTTTTTTTTTTATTCACCATGTTCACTGTATGGTAAAACTGACATGTCGGTATGATGCCTTGGGTCAGCAAAAGTTCGTAGATACCAAACATGTATACTATGACTGTTATCTAAGTGGTGAAAATAAACACTAAAGAATTGCGCTTTTGCACCATTTTCTGTGACTTGTAGCATTTTTCAGGATCTGCGGCTGTGTGATGGCTTATTTTCTACGGCTTGAGCTGATGTTTGACAATGTAATGTTAATAGCAATGATACTATTTGTGGGTAGATGTGATGTCTTGATCACCCATTATTGTATTTTATGGCATCATTTTGTCATTTGGACCTTTTTTCTGTTACGCAGTTTAAAGATCTGATTAATTTATTTGACATTTTGATAGATCGGGCATTTCTTTTTAATTTCAATGGGGTGAAAGGGGGGTGATTTGAACATTTAGGAGTTTTTTTTCATATTTTGGAGCGTCTCAACACTGCTGTGTCTGATTGGTTACAACTGTGATGATCCATGGCTCTGAACAGCACAAAAGATCATTCTCTATGTGCAACGCGGCTCAGGCGTGGATGGCAGGAAGAGAGTCATGACAGCATCCAAGGTCATCCGTTGACCCCGCAATGTCATGGCAATGCATCGAGGCCCCATGATTACGGGGCCGCTAATGCTGGCGGGGAATAGCACCGTCCATGACGCAGTGCTTTAGACTGCACTATCAGTGATTGACAGCATGATCTAAGGGGTTAACAGAGCAAGCAGATCGCTGATCCATTGTAATCTGTTAGCTGCAGATGCTGGCTGATGAGATCAGCCGGTATGTGTGGGGGATGATGTGACAGGGAGGCAGCCAAGGACTTACCTCTATGTCTTTGGTCGTGATGGGGTCAAATAATAATAAAAAACCTATACATGTTTGGTATCTATGTACTCGTACTGACCAAGGAAATCATATGACTAGGTGAGTTTTACCATATAGTAACCATGGTAAATAAAAAAGAAGCCCTCAAATGGCTATATCGACAGAAAGATGATAAAACGTTATGGCTCTTGGTAGAAGGGGAGGAAAAAAGGAAAAAGAAAAATGGAAAATCGACCGGGGGTGAAGGAGTTAAGTAGATTTACATGAAAAAGGATAAGGATAAAAAAGTGGTTGAAATAATATCTGCTTTCTTTCAGATCCTCCAACCAATTTTGGTCTTATACAAGAAAAGCAAAAACTTTGGAGAGAGCGAGTGTCCGAAGAGCCGAAAAGTGTCTACTCTGCGTCATACCGGCGCCCGCCACCCTCCGCCCTTATGACAGTGCGCTATGGAGTCGCTCCCGCACCCTCTCCAGCACCCTGCATCGGCCCAATAATACCAATAAAGCTTTAGACTTTAAACGTCAGGCGTACCTGCAGGTTCCAGACAACACACCACAACAGAACAGACCACAACCTGACAGTAGAGTCGTCCTAGATTCATAGAATTCACAATGTTCCACCATTAGAAAAGTGTCTAAATGGGTTAACCCAAGATCAATACGATAATAAATTGTAAATAATAACTTCATATGGTCAAAATTAGTTTTTATTTTAATAAAAATATAACCACAGCCTTGGGCGGTGGATGAATGGAATCCCGAATTTATATTGTATTTAGATTGTCCTGTGAAATTGATCCAAAGGAGTCAATGTGTTGATAGAATATTATTAAAAGGGAAAGGAACTTTTAGTATAAGAAACAGGAAATAATATAATCATGAGTTGATGATTATTACTCAGGATGAATTATTGATGAATAAAAGAAAAAATAAAAATTAAAAAGAAATATATTTAGATTTTTTTTAATATTTATATATAGCAATCAATTTTATTATTAATGGATAGCATTAGTTATGAATGTTTATAAAGTGGTGAAAATGTTTGGTTTTTATATATATATAAGAAAATACTTGTAGCTTAACACAGAAAGCTGGACAATACTAATGAACTTGGATGATTAATTAGGACTAAGACATCTGCGATGAATATAATTTGCCTAATCAGGTGTGATTATACACACTACATAACACTCACAGTCTACCTAATATCACTATACCTGAGGAAGGCTATTTGTATGATGTACTTATAGCCAAAACGCGTTGTTTTACCCTTATCATAGATGTCTCTCCCCTCTCTGTGCATCTCTCCCACTGTGCACACTCTCTCCCCACTCTGTGCCTGTCACCCTTTGTGCATTATCTCTCCCCTCTCTGTACATATCTCTCCCCTTGTGCGGTCTCTCCTCTCTCTATGCAGTTTCTCACCCCTGTGCGCTGTCTCTGTATCTCCCCTGAGCTCTCTGTATCTCTTCGCTGTGCTTGTTCCCCTCCTTGTGCACTGTGTCTCTCCCCTGCACCTGTCTTCCCCTACTCCTGTCTCCATCCTGTGCGCTGTGTCCCCGTTGCGCACTTATCTCCCTCTTCGCACCTATCTCCGCTTGCGCGCCTATCTCTCAAAAACAATTTTTGATGTGATGCCACCTGTGGAAGGCGGCCGGTATAGCCGCTGCTGCAGTCGGGACGTCTGGGGATGATGGGGATAGCAGCTTTTATGGTTTAGCTCTCTACTGGAAGAGCGGGTCTCCAGGGCAACCGTATAGTCTGTAGAGGTAATTTGGGAAATGGGAGAGTAGCGGGGCTGAGCTGGCTGCTGGCAGGGACCATGGATACTCACAGGCAGACTCCTGCTGCCGGCTCGTTGGTTCAGTTTACCTCTCTTCAAGCGCAGAAATAAAAGTCTCAAACACTGTGGAGCTTCAACCCAGTGTACTTTGCTGTCACGGCAGATGTTCAAGTTACAAGACAGTGCGGTGGTAGTCTTTTAGCAGCCGGGATGGCTTGTCCAGATCACCCCCTTTTGTGTTCCTTTCCATATGCCTTTCTCTCTTACTCTTCCGCACGCAAAGCTAAGATCCAGCCGCCACAAGCCTTGGTTGGGCGACCTGCCTGGTCCCCTGGCACTAGTACGGCGGCCTTCTCTTCACTGCGCCAGGTTTTGGGTCGAGTGACATAAAGACCCCACACCCCGCTGGATTCATGGTTGGAGTGTGGAGAGTCCTGGCCACCTCAGAGCCGGCACCCTGGTTTCTGCCCTAGTCCTTCAGCTTTCCTGATAATTCGGGCGCACAGATGGATTGCTCACTATCCGTGTCCCGAGGACTACTTCTGTCTCTCTACGGTCTGTAGTCCAGGAACCGGAACAGCCCATGGTGGTATAGCTGCCGGGTCCATGTCCTTTCAGTTTCATGTAATGATAGTATTCTCTCTCCTCTCCGTCTGACTTGACTCAACTTCTCTTCACTGACTAACTGACTGAACAACTTGGCTGCAACTGGCTAACTAACTAACTCCCTGTGGTGTTTCCTGTTTTTTTTTCCTCCCCTAATCATTTCCTGTCCTAACTTTCCCACCCTCCACTTGTATCTCCCACCATCCCGTTGCTGGGCATACAGGATGTGTTTTGGGTGTGTGTTTGGGGTGACTGAACTTACAGATCCTAGTTGCTGCAACTTCTAGTGGCGACTGGACCACAGGGGCGCCACACTCCCCCTGAGCAAAGATTAGCACGTCCTTGTGCTAGGACTGACTGGGTTAGATAGTACACAGAAACTCAAGATTTTTTTTTATAAACATGAAACAACAATAATATGACAAGCAGGGCCGGCTCCAGGTTTTTGTGTGCCCCGGGTGAAAGAGTCTCAGCGGGCCCCCCTTAGCACATACTGCTGTATATATTTTTTTTATCAAGGTTGCGGACTATTATATATATATATATATATATATATATATATATATGTATATATATATATATATATATGTATATAGTATATCTATATATACACACACATATATCCCCCCCAAATGCTGTCTCTCCCACCCTGTGTGATGTCTCTCCCCTCTCTGTGCATGTTTCTCCTCTCTGTGCGCACTCTCTCTCCTCTCTGTGCCTGTCACCCCTTGTGCGTTATCTTTCCCCTCTCAATCCTAAATTTCCCACCCTCCACTTGTCTCTCCCGCCATCCCGTTGCTGGGCATAGAGTTCATAGTCTTGGGATCGGAGTGTGTTGGGTGTGTGTTTGGGATGACTGAACTTACCGGTCCCGGTTGCAGCAACTTCTAGTGTCGAGTGGACCACAAGAGCGCCACACATAATAAGTGTAGAAATGGTGCAGATGTTCTGCAACATCAAAACACAGCAAATACTGATCATGGGAACATAGCCTAATTCTGATTTGAGACATCTGCTGCATATGTAAAATGCTAATAATTACAGGAATTTATTCGACAAATTTGGGATTTGAGGATTTGCAGTTTGAGGTTTCATGGGCACCTCCTATGGGCTGTGGAGTGATCAGGGGCGGCCTTTACTCTTTACACACATATCTGATCTCTTCCATCTCTCGCCCTTCATTGCTTTCTTCATATTCTGGATTATCTTAAAAATAAACCACTTCCCATTACGGATGGTCCCAGCCTAGGTATAAATATGGTCTGATTTCCTGAAGTATAAAGGCTTGCCATCTTCTTGGTGTGATGCTCTTGCTGTGTCATCATGTGTAAGGTGTTAATACCAGTTCTGAAATAATTTGGACAGTATTGCTTAAAGGGTAAAGGGAGAAGGAAACAATAATTCCAGTTGGCAGCCTCCCAAAAAAAATAACGGCAACTGAAATGTCATTCCGGAAATGTCCTTCTGAAGTAAAGAGTTTTTAAATTCTAATGAAATTAGATGTAATCAAAAGCAAAATCATGCAAGAGTCTATTCTGTAATCGGGGAACCAGCCTACATGTATTGCAGTTAAAAGGCAAGTACCGTGACCGCTGTGACTATGTCATACATGTAGTACTATTATATACCGTATTTTTCGCTTTATAAGATGCACCTGATTATAAGACGCACTTAGGTTTTAGGGAAGGAAAATAAGAAAAAGAAAATATTTTGAGCCAAATAGTGTGCAAAAACCTGTGGTTTCGCTCTGTTATGGAGGATCTGTGGTGACTCTCTGTTATGGAGGATCTGTGGATGACACTCTGTTATGTGGGATCTGTGGATGACGCTCTGTTATGGGGAATCTGTGGATGACACTCTGTCATGTGGGATCTGTGGTGACGCTCTGTTATGGAGGATCTGTGGTGACTCTCTGTTATGGGGGGTCTGTGGATGACACTCTGTTATGTGGGATCTGTGGATGACGCTCTGTTATGGGGGATCTGTGGATGACACTCTGTTATGTGGGATCTGTGGATGACGCTCTGTTATGGGGAATCTGTGGATGACGCTCTGTTATGGGGGGTCTGTGGATGACACTCTGTTATGTGGGATCTGTGGATGACGCTCTATTATGTGGGATCTGTGGATGACGCTCTGTTATGGAGGATCTGTGGGGATGCTCTGATATGGGAGATCTGTGGATGAGGCTCTGCTATGGGGGATATGTGGTTAGACTCTGTTATGGAGGATCTGTGGTGACTCTCTGTTATGGGGAATCTGTGGATGACACTCTGTTATGTGGGATCTGTGGTGACGCTCTGTTATGGAGGATCTGTGGTGACTCTCTATTATGGGGAATCTGTGGATGAAACTCTGTTATGTGGGATCTGTGGATGACGCTCTGTTATGGAGGATCTGTGGGGATGCTCTGATATGGGAGATCTGTGGATGAGGCTCTGTTATGGGGGATATGTGGTTACACTCTGTTATGGAGGATCTGTGGTGACGCTCTGTTATGGAGGATCTTTGGATGTCGCTCTATTATGGAGGATCTGTGGTGACTCTCTGTTATGTGGGATCTGTGGATGACGCTCTGTTATGGGGGATCTGTGGTTACACTCTGTTATGGAGGATCTGTGGTGACGCTCTGTTATTTTGGATCTTTGGATGTCGCTCTATTATGGAGGATCTGTGGTGACTCTCTGTTATGGGGAATCTGTGGATGACACTCTGTTATGTGGGATCTGTGGTGACGCTCTGTTATGGAGGATCTGTGGTGACTCTCTGTTATGGGGAATCTGTGGATGACACTCTGTTATGTGGGATCTGTGGTGACGCTCTGTTATGGAGGATCTGTGGTGACTCTCTGTTATGGGGAATCTGTGGATGACACTCTGTTATGTGGGATCTGTGGTGACGCTCTGTTATGGAGGATCTGTGGTGACTCTCTGTTATGGGGAATCTGTGGATGACACTCTGTTATGTGGGATCTGTGGTGACTCTCTGTTATGGAGGATCTGAGGTTACGCTCTGTTATGGGGGATCTGTGAACTACAGTACAGTGCTTGGAGTACCATATATTGTGACTAATATCCACCTCATCCTTAGGAATACACCCATGTACTGTATACATTGGTGTATTCTGAAAGATGAGGGAGGTGGTAGTCACAGTAGCAATAAACACTTTGACCACATTACAATCCCTCCGTATTTACACCGAATATGGCTACAACCCCCATCATCCATCAGAATACACCAATTGGTACAGTATATTCTGAAGGATGATGGAGGTTGTGTGGCGACCCGTATGTGCAGGCATCACAAAGGGGTATTGCACCCGTAAAAGAAGTGTAATTGCCCCAGCTGCAGGTGGACCCTAGGATGGTGGGTGGGACCCATTCCTAGCACTCCCACATTAGTTGAGCGGTGGGAGGTTACCTGGAAGGGGATATATTCACCTCAGGGGAACAAAGAGCGGTTAGTTGGAGGAGGAGAGGGTTCGAGGATGTGTTTGACTAATTGGAACGAGGCGGAAGGTTGACCCGGTCGGTTTCAAGCCGAACCGGAGGGAAAAAGAAGGGACCTTGAGGAGGTTCTGAAAGAGGGCGCCCGACGAGAGAAGTCCGGGCCCTAGAGAGAAAGGGAGATCCTCATAGTGGAGCGACCATACTCCAGGGGATACTCCAGTCCACCACGGGAATTTGTCGGGCCCGAGGATCCAGCCAGAGTTCACCTTTGCAGTCAGCAACAGGCTGCTGTGGCTTGTTTATCAGCCGCAGCACTCTGCCAGACGGAGCGGTCTGCCTGCTTCCTCACCACGAGGGAGAGGACCCCCAGTACTACTTACACGGAGCTATTGGGTATAGGCCCATCTTAGTCAGGGAAGAAAGGACATGGGTTCGTCAACGAAGATACTCCACGGGTTCCACCATACCACCTGGGATCCACTTGCAGCCACTCGTAAAGCTACCTGTTATTATAACATCTTGCTAAACTGTGATCTGTGTCTGATGCTGCTGCTACAAGTTGATAGTAAAGTACCCGGGAGAAAGCAGCTTCCCTTTTGACACTAGAGGGGGATGCCGATTACTGGAGGGACGTGTTTGGACGGCTCCACGAGGACATAGAAGAAGCCCTGACGTGGGTGTGCAGAAGGTGGAACGCGGAGTGGGCCTGTGAGCTGAGAACCATGAGAGAAGGCTGCGAATCGCGAGAGGTAGCGGTAGCAGAACAAGCAGTTGTGGAGTACCGTGCCTCCTTACCACCCGTACCACCACCCGTCCAGACCCGGGACACAGGTCCAGACTGAACCCCTGGCAACACCACTCTCCCGTACCAGCAGCTACCTCGGGAGGGAGCACCACAGAAGCTGCGTGGTGGACCGCATAGCAGCAGCAGCGAGGAGCTCCTACCGTCGTGAGCTCAGCGGAGACAAGAGTGTCATCCAGAGTCCCAACCGGCAACTCACCATCTCCACAGTACCAGTCATCACTGAATCAGAGAGACCAGATTGCTAGACAACGACACTGAGAGGAGTGGTTCCAGAAGGAGCAGGCAACACAGTGACTACGGGATGAGGCAAGAGCACAGCCCCCGCTTTGAGTAGAACTACGCCGACAAGGAACCATCGTCTCAGTGTACCAGGATGAAGGATGGGGATTTCTTAGAGAACCCGAACTCTCAGGCGACATCTTTTTTGCACATCGCGATGTAGAATCGTACCTGCGGCGAGAACACCTGGATAGAGACTTATACCAAGGTGAGCAGGTTACTTTTGAATGCTATCAAGGTCCCTTAGGCTGGTTTGCCGTAAGGATCTCTCGCCAGCAATAGACTCCCGTTGTAGAGACATTGCATTGTTTATAGCCCCCTTTTCCAGCAACCATGCCCGCTTATTTTTGTCTTTCTTTTTGCAAATGACTAAGAATAATGAGCGTGTTCCCGTGTGTTTTTTCTTTAATCTGAAGGTACACAGACTTTTATTTTGAACTTTTTCCCTGGTTAATAATGTGTGCTGTGCGAGCAGCGGCCCAGCGGTGATACTACACACTGGACTGTGCTGGACAATACATTACCGCATCGACAAGGGCAACAAAAGTTCAAAAATAAAAGTCTCTGAGTCTTCAGATTATGCGGTCCACCACACAGCTTCTGGGTGCTCCCTCCTGAGGCTCCTTCTACGTCCTCCGGTTCCTCACAGTCAGTTTCGTTGTCTACGGCTTCAATTGTGACATCTGGTTCTGTAGGGGACTGTCGCGTTGTCTCCAGCCGGAGATAGCTGCTGGTACGGGACGGTGGTATTGCAGGGGCTTCAGTCTGGACCTCTGTGTCCCGGGTCTGGACGGGTGGTGGTGCGGGTGGTAATGAGGCATGGTACTCCAAAACTGCCTGCTTTGCTACCGCTGCCTCTCGCGGCCTTCTCTCATTGATGTCAGCTCATAGGCCTGCTCTGCACTCCACCTTCTGCACACCCACATCAGGGCTTTTTCCATGTCCTGGTGGAGCCGTCCAAACGCGTCCTTCCAGTAGTTGGCATCCCCCTCTAGTGTTAAGAGGGACGCCGCTGCCGGGTCTCCTTGCGCGGCTCTGGCCTGCTCCTCGAGCTCGCGCACGATATCTCTCCAACAGGGTGCCGCCATGCTGCCGGATATAAAGGAGCCTTGGTTGTTCTGTCCTTCTCCTCCGGTTTGTCTCTTTATTGGCAGCCACTCCCGGAGAACTTCCTGTGGGCCGTCCCCCTGATTGACTGATTGATTGAAGGTAATCGGGGCGGCCACAGTTTTTGGCGCCTCCGTCTTGGCCCTCCTTCCTCTAGGGGCTAAGGCACACCCCTGGGCCTACACATGGTGTTTAGTACATGGCTACGGCGCCATCTTGGGTCCCCCTGCAGTTTTGGTGGGAACCCATTTTTGGCACCAAGCAATGGTGGGAAAAGTTATTTTCAATAGTCCAAGGCACACAGTACCCGGTAATACCGGGCACGAGATCGTCTTCGTGAGCGCCTGAAAGATATGTCGAGACCCAGGCCCTGGGGTACTCGGGTATCAGGCTCGTGGGGTGCTCTCGCGGGGATGTCATGGGTGGCAGCGCCTGATCCCGTGGCCTGGGTGACACTTCAAAAAGGGGTTATTTACAGGGTATAGAGTTTTTGTATAGTTCACATGACGCCATCTGTAGTACCTGGTGATGGGTCCCCAGCGCCGCTACAGTCTTCCGGAGGCTACAGGTAGAGCTGGTCCTCCGGGGCAGCGTTCCTGAAAAGAAGCAGGATGATGTAGAAAACCACACACAGGCAAAGTCACTTTCTCCCGGGTACTTTACTGTCAACCTCTAGCAGCTTCATGCAAAGTTCACAGTTCAGCATCAGATGCTAAATAACAGGTAGCTCTACGGGTGGCTGCAAGTGGATCCTAGGTGGTATGGTGGATCCCTGTGGTGTACCTTAGTTGACGAACCCGTGTCCTTTCTTCCCTACCTAGGATGAGTCTATACCCAAAGACTCCGAGTAGGTAGTATTGGGGGTCCTCTCCCTCATGGTGAGGAAGCAGGCAGACCGCTTCGTCTGGCCAGTTGCCGACTGCAAAGATAGACCTTGGCCGGATCCTTGGGCCCGGCGTTCCTGTGGTGGACTGGAAAATCCCCTGGAGTATGGTCGCTCCACGCTGGGATTCTCCCTTTCTCTCTAGGGACCAGACTCCGCTCGTTGGGCGCCCTCTTTCAAGATCTCCTCAAGACCTCTTCTCCTTTCCTCCGAATCAGCTTGAAACCGTCCGGGTAACCCTTCCGCCTAGTTTCACACTCTTTCCAACTTTCCTCCTTCTCCGACTGTTCCGACCCTCTCCCTCTCTCACTGACTAGAGAGAGAGACTACTCTTTCTCCTAGCTGGCCATTCTGCTGAAAGACCTCCTTTGTCTTCCCTGAGGTGAATATATCCCCTCCCGGGTAACCTCCCGCCGCTCAGCTAATGTGGGAGTGCAGTAATTGGGTCCCACGCACCAACCTAGGGTCCACTTGCAGCTGGGGAAATTACACCTCTTTTACGGGTGCAATACCCCTCTGTGACGCCTGACTACATGGGACGCCACAGAAGGACCCCTCTGACAACCTCATCCGAGCCCTCACAAATAATCTTGGGATTCTGAAAATAATATAAATATGCATAGTCAAAACTAAAAGAAAACCATAAAAATCACATAGTTTGTATCACTGCATCTATAAGAGTCCAAACTATTAAAATGTAGCATTATTTATACGGTAAAGTACAAATATAAAAAATGCTAGAATTTTGAGTTTTCGATCATCATTCTTTAAAAATAAAATTAAATGAAAAGTAACTGAACCATTGTATGTATGCCAAAATAAAATAGTACCATTTAAAACTACATCTTGCTTATCTTAGACCAGATCCCTATTTCAGCCCCCATACCAGACTCATCATTTTAGTCACATAGAAAACCCTTAGGGGCCCATCACATGGTGCCACCTCGCCGGAGATGTTGGCGGCGACTGGCGGGAGCGCGTATGCTTTTGGCGCCCCGCCAGTGTTGCCCCCCCATTTACACGGGGAGACACCTCCGGCGATGCACCGGCGAGCTGACAGGCGGCGTTGCCGCCAGGGTGTATAAAAACCCCAGCGGCGATGCAGTACAATGGGAGCCTATGGTTCCCATCGCCTGTCAGGTCGCCGGCGGCCGTTTACATGGGGCGATGTGTGCACATTGCCCCAGATTGGCCGCCTGGTTTCAGAGCACTGATCTGAAACCAGGCGACCAGTAAAAGGCGTCGCCATCACCCAATTACATTAGGTGATGCAGGGGCGATGTCGGTGCTGATAGGCCATGCCTCTGCATCACCTAACAAATCGGCGGTACCGTCGCACAGTGTGACGGTGCCCTTAATTTCTGACATCCAAACCAAATTATTTCTTTCACACTACAGACGCCTAATGTCACGCCAGTGATGGTCAGGTATCAATGGACAATGTGCACCTGAGCTCTCCTTCAAGCTAGAGCCACCTCTTCCCTGAAGATGGAGATGCCTGGGTCTCATACCTTGCGAAGCTCCTGGATAGTGATGGGCGAACCCACGAATGTTTGGGATCGGCGTTTTTTAAAGTCCGAGTTTGGGGCGAAATGTGACTCGAACTTGACTCTGAACCCTGAACTTTAAAGATATGGAATGAGGGTGGTGGGCTGTAAAATAAAGCAAATAGTTATTAAACATCATCATCATAGTTACTGGCATCCTGCTCAGCCGCTCCTACTTCTGAGCCCGCTCATTACCTTCCGGGATATTCACTGCAGAGGGACCCTACAGCCAATCACAGACTCTATCACACAGAAAGGGCCTCTGTGATTGGTGAGAGAGCGCGCCTACACACGTGAGCACATTTGGACATGAAAAACACCCAGTAGTCCCATAAATTACAATTTTTGGGATATTGTGGGAAACATCCAGATTCCTATTTAGTATCTGCTATGGCCTTTCATGCTGTTTTGTATTAACATCAAGATGTCAAATCACAAAGAACAACTCGGCTGTATAGTCAGCATTGGCTTCCGAATGATGACTTTACAGTCGTCCTGGAGCGGTGTGGGATCGGCGAGCATCGAGTTCCTTCACTGTATCTGTCAGGCCGTATTAATGAAGTAACATATTATATCATTACGGACAATAGTGATATTTTTCTTACCCGCTTTGGTATTTTTGAAGAAGCCTTAGGTCATTTGCTAGCAAACATATTACAGTCATGTACAAATACTACATTTCCCAGGTGTGACAGGTTGCCTTGTTTTGTATGGGGAATAAAATTCCATAAAGAATATATATCACTGGTAAGAGAACATTAATTATATGCAGTGATGAGTGAGCACTACCATGCTCGGGTGCGCGGTACTCATAACAAGCAGTCACATCCTCGGCTGGGCAAGACTCATAGGCAGTCAATGGGGAACTCAAGCATTTTCTAGAAGAGTTCCCCATTGACTTCCATTATACTTAGTCCTCGAGCTATGCCCATCCAAGCATCAACTGCTCGTTACGAATACCGAGCACCCGAGCATTGTAGTGCTCGATCATCACTAATTATATATTGAATCACTGAAAATCACAATGTACATGAAATATGACATGTCACTTGTCATTAATGTCTTTTTAATTGACCTGAGATATAAGTGAATAGCATCCCCCCGACTGGGGAAAGGCTGTAGGCTGTCCACTATAGCTGAAACGCTGCTGCATCAATCATGATCGGTGTTGACACCAACCATGGCCTTTCAACCAGGGCTGTGGCGTCAGTAAGCCAAACATCTGACACTGACATCTCAATTTCCCTCCACCAAAATGGACACTGACTACGAGTCCTTGACGTTGACTCCACAACCATGGACTGTGAAGTTAGTAAGCCAAACATCCGACTCTGACTCCTCAATTTCCCTGAATACGACTCCGACTACAACTCCACCAAAATGTACACCGACTCCTTGACTTTGACTCCAAAACCATAGCTGTGAAGTTAGTAAGCCAAACATTGGACACCTACTCCTCAATTTCCCTGAATCCAACTCCACCAAAATGGACACCAACTCCGACTCCACAGCCCTGCATTTAACACCTAACAGGCTGCTGTCAATAGTGACTACCGCATGTAGATGGTTAACAGAATGTAAGGTCTCCCTCTTTAACCCTTTCAGCACCCTTATGGCCCCGTCACACGAGTCAACCAAGGCTGCGATGTCGGAAGCGATGTGCGGGTGCGCGGTCGCTTCCGACATCGCAGCCTTGGTGTCACACGGCAGGATGTTGCCGGTGACGCCCCAGCGATGCGGGTGGAGCCATCGCACGCTGGGCTGGGATCAACGCAGCGATCCGCAGCAATACTGCGGTATAGTGTGGATCGCCGCCAACATCGCTACTATTGCGGTGTCAGACGGCGCGATCCAGCCTAATCGCTGGTTGCAGATTGACAGGTTTATGAACATGTTCATAAACCTGTCAACCTGCGACCAGCAATAAATCGCAGTTGCGTCGTGCTGTCACACAACGACATCGCTGATGCGTCACTTTTCGGCGAAGTCGCCAGCGACATTGACACGTGTGACACGGCCTTTAGGTAATGATTGTGTGGTCCTGATATCTGTAATCGCAATTCATGACCAAAAAATAGCCTTAGAGTCTGCTGGACAGTGTGACCTGTTCCAAAGTTTGCAACATTTAGGTGGTAAAAATATTTTTTTCCTTCCCGTTATCCCACCCTGCATTAATTTCTGAAAAGCAGCTGAAGGGTTAATAAGCTACCTGTTAGCAGTGTTGAATATATTGTGGGGCACTGTTTTTATAATGGTGTCACTTTGGGAGTTTTCTCCAGTATACACCGTGTGCAGAATTATTAGGCAAGTTGTATTGTAGAGATTATTTTTATTATTGATCAACAATTATGTTCTCAATCACCCAAAAGACTCATAAATATCAAAGCTTAATATTTTTTGACGTTGGAGTGTTTTTTTTTTTTTTTTAGATTTGGCTATGTTAGGAGGATATCTGTTTGTGCAGGTAACTATTACTGTGCAGAATTATTAAGCAACTTAATAAAAACCTGATATATTCCCATCTCACTTGTTTATTTTCACCAGGTAAACTAATATAACTGCACAAAATTTAGAAATAAACATTTCTGTCATGCAAAACAAAACCCCAAAAAATGAGTGCCCAATATAGCCCCCTTTCTTTATGATGACACTCAGCAGCCTCCATCCATAGATTCTGTCAGTTGCTTGATCTGTTTACGATCAACATTGCGTGCAGCAGCCACCACAGCCTCCCAGACACTGTTCCCAGAGGTGTACTGTTTTCCCTCCCTGTAGATTTCACATTTTAGGAGGGACCACAGGTTCTCTATGGGGTTCAGATCAGGTGAACAAGGGGACCATGTCATTATTTTTTCTTCTTTTAGACCTTTACTGGCCAGCCACGCTGTGGAGTAGTTGGATGCATGTGATGGAGCATTGTCCGGCATGAAAATCATGTTTTTCTTGAACGATACCAACTTCTTCCTGTACCACTGCTTGAAGAAGTTGTCTTCCAGAAACTGGCAGTAGGTCCTGGAGTTGAGCTTCACTTCATCCTCAACCCGAAAAGGTCCCACAAGTTCATCTTTGATGATACCTGCCCATACCAGTACCCCACCTCCACCTTGCTGGTATCTGAGTGAGAGTGGAGCTCTCAGCCCTTTACTGATCCAGCCTCTGGCCCATCCATCTGGCCCATCAAGAGTCACTCTCATTTCATCAGTCCATAAAACCTTTGAAAAATCAGTCTTAGGATATTTCTTGGCCCAGTCTTGATGTTTTATCTTATGTTTCTTGTTCAAAGGTGGTCGTTTTTCAGTCTTCCTTACCTTGGCCATGTCCCTGAGTATAGCACACCTTGTGCTTTTTGATACTCCAGTAACGTTGCAGCTCTGAGATTTTGCAAAACTGGTGGCAAATGGCATCTTGGCAGCTTCATGCTTGATTTTCCTCAATTCATGGGCACTTATTTTGCGCCTTTTTTTGCCCAACACGCTTCTTGCGACCCTGTTGGCTATTCGCCATGAAACGCTTGATTGTTCAGTGATCACGCTTCAAAGGTTTGGCAATTTCAAGCCTGCTGCATCCCTCTGCAAGACATCTCACAATTTTGGACTTTTCAGAGCCTGTCAAATCTCTCTTCTGACCCATTTTGCCTAAGGAAAGGCATTTGCCTAATAATTAAGCACACCTTATATAGGGTGTTGATGTCATTACACCACACCCCTCCTCATTACAGAGATGCACATCACCTGATTTACTTAATTGGTAGTTGGCTCTCAAGCCTATACAGCTTGGAGTGGGACAACATGTATAAAAAGTATCATGTGATCAAAATACTCATTTCCCTAATAATTCTGCACACAGTGTATGACTCCCCCAAAGTCAAAACAGCATAGGTCTCAAAAAAAATAAGTTTTGTAAAGTTGCTTGTAACAAGAAAAATTGCTGCTACAATGTTATACCTTCTAACATCCTATCAACATAAAAAAACATTTTACAGAAGTAAAGCAGACATGGGGTAAATGTGATTTATTAACTATTTTGTGTGGTGTGACTATCTAGATTAAATATATAATCAATCAACATTTGGAAATGACTTTTTTTTAAATTTTTTAAAATTTTGGTCAAATGTCTGATATTTTGTATAAACAAACACAAATCATATCTACCTAAATTTACCCGTAACGTAAAATACAATGTGTCATGAAAAAAACTATCTCAAAATCACTGGGATAGGTTAAAGCATTTCAGAGTTATTAAGTGACGCTGGTCAGATTTGAAGAACATGGTACGGTCACTAAGAGGTAAAAAAGTAACCATCGTCTTAATTAGTGATGAGCGAACCCGCTGATGTTAGGGTTTGGTGACCTGCCTGGACTTTTCTTAAAGTGTAAGTTTAGGGTCGAATGTTACTTGAACTGGGGTATGAACGCCAAACTTGGACTTTACAAGTATGAGATGGGGCGGGGGAGCTGTAAAAAGAAAGCAGTTTGCGAATAAACAGCATTATAATACTTACCGGTGTCCCGCTGCTTGCACTTCCGGGCCGTTCATTAACTTCCTGCATATTCACTGCAGAGGGGCCCAACAGCCAATCACAGACGCTGTCACAGAGAGTGGGTGTATGTGATTGGCAGTTAGAGTAACCTAGAAAATACCCATACATTCTAGATGCTAGAATGTATGGGCAATTTTCAGTATACTCCAATAGCCAATCACAGACGCCCATTCTCTGTTACAGCGTCTGTGATTGGCTTATGTACCCCTCACCCATCACTGACATCATAGTACTGTAAAAATAAATAAATAATTTTAAAAAATTATGTTGCGCTTCACTGTATTTTTGATTCTCAGCGCAGATAAAGCAGACAGCTACAGGCTGCCACCCCCAGCTGCCTGTCTTTACCATGGCTGGCAATGTAAAAAAAGGAAGCCCATTATTTTTTTTTTTTTTTCATTATTTAAATAAATAATAATAAAAAAAAAGGTGGGCTTTGCCCTATTTTTGATTGCCAGCCAAGGTAAAACCCAGGCAGTTGGGGGCTGAGATTGTCAGTGTGGTAAGGCCCAAGCATTCTGGGTCCCTCATGTTGAAAATTGCAGCCCACAGCTGACTGTGAAAATGGCGAATTCTTTCGTAGTGCAACTTGCAGGTGCTGTACCCGACTCTTCCAGGAGCCCTGGTTGTGGTGGCACGCTGGGTAATAAAGGGGTTAATGCCAGCTTTGTATTGGCAGCTGGCACTAAGTCTGAGATTCATAATGTAGGGCCAATGTTAGACAAGCTCACTATGAATTTATAGTAAACATTAAAAAAACACAACACAGAAAAAAAATCTTTTAATTGCAATAAAACACAAAAGACATTCCTTGTTCCCATTTTTTATTACCCAAAACAAGCCATCCTGTCATCAGTCACTTCCCCTCCTCCAAACAGAAGAGAGAGGAGCGGACTATAAATATGAGTAAAGATGCTTTAAAAATTGAGCTTATTTTACACATCATATTTTCATATTTTCCCGCCAATACCAATAATGTTTTTGCAGCAGAAAAATCTGATACAAATATGCAATAAGTGTTGTGGCAAACACTTTATATATCAGTCACTATAATGGGGTTACTCGCTCACTTTGCTGCTTAACGAGGTAGCAGAAGGAAAACATTTTTCATTTAAAAGTTCATTAGGTTTATTCAGGTCTTCAGAAACATAGTAACATAGTAACATAGTTTTACATAGTAACACAGTTTTTGAGGTTGAAGGAAGACTTTGAGTCCATCTAGTTCAACCCATAGCCTAACATGTTGATCCAGAGGAAGCAAAAAAAACCTATGTGGCAACACTAAGCTCCACATTGGGGAAAAAATTCCTTCCTGACTCCACATATGACAATCAGACTAATTCCCTGGATCAACGCCGTATCAAAGGATCTAGTATATATAACCGGTAATATTATAGTTTTCAAGAAAGGCATCCAGGCCCTTCTTAAATGTTAGTAGTGACTCCCTCATTACAACATCATGTGGCAGAGAGTTCCATAGTCTCACTGCTCTTACAGTAAAGAATCCACGTCTGTGATTATGATTAAACCTTCTTTCCTCCAGACGTAGAGGATGCCCCCTTGTCCCAGTCTCAGGCCTAAGAGTAAAGAGATCATTAGAAAGGTCTCTGTACTGTCCCCTCATATATTTATACATTATTATAAGATCACCCTTAAGCCTTCGTTTTTCCAAGCTAAATAACCCCAAGTTTAATAACCTGTCTTGGTATTGCAGACCCCTCAGTCCTCTAATGACTTTTGTCGCTCTTCTCTGGACCCGCTCTAGTTCAGCTATGTCTTTCTTATACACCGGAGACCAGAATTGTACACAGTATTCTAAGTGTGGTCGCACTAGTGACTTGTATAGAGGTAAAATTATGTTCTCCTCATGAGCATCTATGCCTCTTTTAATGCATCCCATGATTTTATTTGCCTTTGCAGCAGCTGCCTGACACTGGCCACTAAATGTGAGTTTGTCATCTACCCATACACCCAGGTCTTTTTCAGTGACAGTTTTGCCCAGTGTTTTACAATTAAGCACATAAGTATACCTTTTGTTTCCTCTGCCCAAGTGCATGACCTTACATTTATCCCCATTAAAGCTCATTTTCCATTTATCAGCCCAAGCTTCTAGTTTACATAAATCCTCCTATAATATAAAATTGTCCTCCTCTGTATTGATTACCCTGCAGAGTTTAGCGTCATCTGCAAAGATTGAGATTCTACTCTGTATGCCCCCTACAAGGTGATTAATAAATATATTAAATAGAAGCGGGCCCAACACTGACCCCTGTGGTACCCCACTGTTAACTGTGACCCATTCTGAGTGTGTTCCATTAATGACCACCCTTTGTTTCCTATCACTAAGCCAGTTCTTAACCCACTTACACATATTTTCCCCTATCCCCATTGCTCTCATTTTATGTATCAACATTTTGTGTGGCACCGTATCAAAAGCTTTTGAAAAGTCCATATACACCACGTCCACTGCATTTCTTTGGTCCAGTCCAGAACTTACTTCTTCATAGAAGCTTATCAGATTAGTTTGACAGGAACGGTCCCTCGTAAACCCATGTTGATACTGGGTCATGAGGCTATTTTTCTTCAGATACTCCAGTATAGCATCTCTTAGAAAACCCTCTAGTATTTTACCCACAGTAGAGGTTAAGCTTACTGGCCTATAATTTCCAAGTTCAGTTTTTGTTCCCTTTTTGAATATTGGCACCACATTTGCTATACGCCAGTCCTGTGGTACAGACCCTGTTATTATGGAATCTTTAAAGATTAAAAATAATGGTCTATCTATGACAATGCTTAATTCCTGCAGCACTCTGGG
Source organism: Allobates femoralis (assembly GCA_033576535.1). Lineage (NCBI taxonomy): Eukaryota > Metazoa > Chordata > Amphibia > Anura > Aromobatidae > Allobates > Allobates femoralis. Next base: position 2,554,108 of record JARQOC010000009.1, read on the forward strand.
GTGTATCCCATCCGTGCCCAGGGATTTGTCAATTTTAGTGATTTTTAGACGATACTTCCTGCTGGGTTAAGCAGGAGACATTTAATTGACAGTTTTTGTTATCACTGATCATATTGTCTGTCATGGGATTTTCTTGTGTAAATACTGTTGAAAAAAAGTCATTTAGCATCCTCATCCACCATTTCACCCAGACTATTTTTAAAGGGGCCAACACCATCATTTTTTAGTTTCTTACTATTTATGTAGTTAAAAAATATTTTGGAATTCTTTTTACTTTCTCTGGCAATGAGTCTCTCTGTCTCAATCTTTGCTGCCTTGATTTGCTTTTTACAAATGTTATTTAATGTTCTGTATTTTTTTAATGCCTCATCACTACCTACTTGCTTCAATTCCCTAAATGTTTTCTTTTTGTCACTTATTGCGCCCCTACAGCCTTATTTAGCCATAGTGGCTTCCTCCTATTTCTAGCATGCTTATTCCCATAGGGTATTTATTGTGGCCCTATTCAGGATGCTAATAAACGTCTCCCATTTGCTTTGTGTACTTTTATGTCTCAGGATATCGTCCCGTTTTATTGCACTAAGATCATCTCTCAACCATTGGAAATTTGCCTTCCTTAAGTTTAGTGTCCTTGTAGGGCCTTTACTACACAAGGCACTTTAACAGGAGCCTTCCTCTGGCTGTACAGGCAACATAGCATAAATGTCTATAACAGTTCCACTGTCCCCCAGTCATATCTACATATACGGATTTCAGATCTGTTAGGCCGGCTTCACAACACGATTTTTGGGATTCGGGGCTGTCTGGTATGAAGCGGACAGACCAGGATCTGATTTGGCCCCTATTATATCCCTATGGGGCCGGATGGCAGTTATTTTCCATCCGTTTTGCTGTCTGTCCGGCTGGATCCGGGGATTTTGTTTTTTGCCCAGGCACAAAATCAGAGCTTCCAGCATTTTTTTGTGTCCGGGGCAAAAATTGGACAAAATCGGATCCTCCCGGATCCAGCACAATCCAACGCCCCATAACGTGGGAGTCTATGGGTGCCGGATCTGACATAAAATTGGACCAGTTCCCGGATGCCGAGTGCTAAAAGAGAATTTCAGCATCTGGAGAGCTCCCCAGCTGAAATTTAAGCACCTGGAAAGCTCCTCTCCAGACCCTATGCTGAAATCTCAGCACTTGGACAGCGGCAGCCGCTGATTCCGGCAGAAAACAGGATCGGAGGGCATATTTGCCCTCTGGTTCTGTTTTCTCTGAGGCTGTCAGGTTCTTTCCGATACTTCCTGCAAAACACCGGACAGAAGCTGACCGCACAAAATCATGGTGTGAAGCTAGCCTTACTCTCTCAGGAGCTCTAGCATGCTCCCCTCACACATGGTCTCTGCACCCATGCTTCCAGCATGTGCTGATAACATGTAGGTCCTAGCTTACATCACAGTTCACATGTTCAAACAAACAGTCTAATTATACCAGATGAGATACTCTCATAGGAGGTATGTGGATGGTCAGTCCCACTCTTCACTGCTGACCATCCTGTCAATCCAGCCCTTAAAACACTAAATGAGACTCGTGGAATTATACAGTTAGGGCCAGAAATATTTGGACAGTGACACAAATTTTGTTATTTTAGCTGTTTACAAAAACATGTTCAGAAATACAATTATATATATAATATGGGCTGAAAGTGCACACTCCCAGCTGCAATATGAGAGTTTCCACATCCAAATCGGAGAAAGGGTTTAGAAATTATAGCTCTGTAATGCATAGCCTCCTCTTTTTCAAGGGACCAAAAGTAATTGGACAATGGACTCTAAGGGCTGCAATTAACTCTGAAGGCGTCTCCCTCGTTAACCTGTAATCAATGAAGTAGTTAAAAGGTCAGGGGTGGATTCCAGGTGTGTGGTTTTGCATTTGGAAGCTGTTGCTGTGACCAGACAACATGCGGTCAAAGGAACTCTCAATTGAGGTGAAGCAGAACATCCTGAGGCTGAAAAAAAAAGAAAAAATCCATCAGAGAGATAGCAGACATGCTTGGAGTAGCAAAATCAACAGTTGGGTACATTCTGAGAAAAAAGGAATTGACTGGTGAGCTTGGGAACTGTAAAAGGCCTGGGCGTCCACGGATGACAACAGTGGTGGATGATCGCCGCATACTTTATTTGGTGAAGAAGAACCCGTTCACAACATCAACTGAAGTCCAGAACACTCTCAGTGAAGTAGGTGTATCTGTCTCTAAGTCAACAGTAAAGAGAAGACTCCATGACAGTAAATACAAAGGGTTCACATCTAGATGCAAACCATTCATCAATTCCAAAAATAGACAGGCCAGAGTTAAATTTGCTGAAAAACACCTCAAGAAGCCAGCTCAGTTCTGGAAAAGTATTCTATGGACAGATGAGACAAAGATCAACCTGTACCAGAATGATGGGAAGAAAAAAGTTTGGAGAAGAAAGGGAACGGCACATGATCCAAGGCACACCACATCCTCTGTAAAACATGGAACATGGTGGAGGCAACGTGATGGCATGGGCATGCATGGCTTTCAATGGCACTGGGTCACTTGTGTTTATTGATGACATAACAGCAGACAAGAGTAGCCGGATGAATTCTGAAGTGTACCGGGATATACTTTCAGCCCAGATTCAGCCAAATGCTGCAAAGTTGATTGGACGGCGCTTCATAGTACAGATGGACAATGACCCCAAGCATACAGCCAAAGCTACCCAGGAGTTCATGAGTGCAAAAAAGTGGAACATTCTGCAATGGCCAAGTCAGTCACCAGATCTTAACCCAATTGAGCATGCATTTCACTTGCTGAAATCCAGACTTAAGACGGAAAGACCCACAAACAAGCAAGACCTGAAGGCTGCGGCTGTAAAGGCCTGGCAAAGCATTAAGAAGGCGGAAACCCAGCGTTTGGTGATGTCCATGGGTTCCAGACTCAAGGCAGTGATTGCCTCCAAAGGATTCGCAACAAAATATTGAAAATAAAAATATTTTGTTTGGGTTATGTTTATTTGTCCAATTACTTTTGACCTCCTAAAATGTGGAGTGTTTGTAAAGAAATGTGTACAGTTCCTACATTTTCTATCAGATATTTTTGTTCAACCCTTCAAATTAAACGTTACAATCTGCACTTGAATTCTGTTGTAGAGGTTTCATTTCAAATCCAATGTGGTGGCATGCAGAGCCCAACTCGCCAAAATTGTGTCGCTGTCCAAATATTTCTGGCCCTAACTGTAAGTCCCAGCAAAAAAAATCTGGATTTACATTGCAGCAGGCCACGACATCTGCAACACATACCGGTTAAGAAGGTTGGTACATCACAGTGTATACAGCCCAAGTGGAACAATTTACCAAATTGAACCACAGCATCTGATGAGGATTAATAAATCAGCTAAAAAATATCTAAAAAAGTGTTGTTTTTTAAATAACCAGGAAGGATTGAGTGTATGCTGAGATGTCAAGTCCATCACTGAACAGTGAACAATGTTCCGTTTTGTTTGTGTAGGTCGGGTCATTCCCCCTTGTGAAGCTTACTGGGCCAACTTTTGTGCAATCAAATTGTTAATCATTAAAAACGTATTTTTGCTGAAAGTTTTACTTCAAAGAGAGACAGAGAAGACAGCGGCCGAAGCTCCAGTGCATTAGTGACAATGCTGCTGCTTTTCTTTTCTTTTTTTCTTTTCTCATCCTTTATCCAGTCTGCACAGTCAGCGTACAACTGCACGGCATGCGAAGAACGGAAATGTCCTCCGATGATAACGCCCTGCCCTGGAAAAGAAGCCATAGATCCATGTGGGTGCTGTCATCATTGTGCAAAGCAAGAAGGAGAGATCTGTGGAGGCCCGGACTGGGAGTTTGGGTATTGTGAGAATCGCTATAAATGTGTAGCCATCAATGGCACAGGACTGGTAGAGATCCCCAACCTAGGAGCCTGCAAAGGTAAGTTTAGTGTGAAGGTGTATTAAAATTAGCAAAGGAGAGCTCCTTTGCTACAGATAGACATGTTGGAGCAAATCCCATTGTACTGACGCATAAAATTGTGGTGCCCTTTCCCCCTTGTTAGGGTACTTTTTTTAAATCGGATGCGGTGAAAAAAACGCATCTGCCGCGATTACCGCATAACCACGACACTTGCGGCACAGTTGCGGCAAACTAGTCACAGTCACCCCAATTCTATCCTCTATCCATTCCAAACATATTCCTAAATACTACTTCAAAAGTCTCCAAATACACTGAATACATTTGTTGGGGGATCACTTAAACCACAGATTAACTTCAACATTCTGACTAGATCGAAATTGAGGGGAGGTGCCGGAAAGCCTAATAATAATAATGTAAAGTTTATTCACATAGCTCTATTAATTCCATAGCACTTTACATACATCAGTAATGCTGTCTCCATTGAGGCTCACAATCTAAACATCCTATCAGTATGTCTTTGCAATTCAGTAGGAAACAGGAGAACCCCACACATACACAGGGAGATCATACAAACTCCTTGCAGATGTTGCCCTTGGTGGGAATTGAACCCAGGACCTCAGTGGTGCAAAGCTGCAGTTCTAACTACTGCCCCACCATGCCGCCCAATGATGAATGTTATTACCAAGGGGTTCTACTCTGAAGAATCTGAGGCTGGAAATATAATCAAACAAAGAAAGGGTTGAAGTTGAAAAATAATCAACTTCCATACCCTAGATTGATTACATAGGTTCCCCCCAGATTAGGCCTCCAATCTCTGACTTTCTACCTTTGACACAATCCCTATTGATATTCTGGGACAGGTTCCATTGGAAGTGAGTGGAATCTCTGACACATACCGGGACTTGGGAGTCCTCTATTTGACAATACCAGCTTTTCCCCTACTGTGAGGAGGGGTTCCTCTGGATATGGTCTTCATCAGACCAGATGGGACTGGGACAGGTGGTGACTGACTCTTCCAAACTCTCTTTGTCTACTCTGCAGGAGGCCTTCCTGGGGTTGTCACAATCTTGGTTGTCTCCATCATGGCTAGGGTATATGAAACTAAAGCCCTTCCTTGAACAATGTTCCTTCCAGGTCTGCCTTCTTCTATTCCTAATTCCTTTGACTCCCTCCTACTCCTAACTTCTCCATCTTCTTATCTCATTTCCCAGCTCTACATATCCTGATGGATCCCCTATTACATGGCAAGCCTGGATGATTTGATGTATAGCAAAATGAGCTGGGAATTACTGCGTCAGAGTCAGATCTCCTCAAAATATTTATATTGACTCATATGATCTCAATAGCATGTTATGGTCAAGAGAAGAACTTTAAGATGTTAAAGGAGTTTCCCTCAATGAAAGTTCATCTTAATCAATAGATCTTGGAATAATAATAATTTCCACAATTACATGTTTAAAAAATGTTCCTTTGCTGAGATAATCTTATAGATGTGTCCTTGCTATGTACTGTGTAATAGATGTGTCTGACCATAAAGGGACATGGTGTGATCATATCACATCTCCTTTGCTGAGATAATCTCATAGATGTGTCCTTGCTATGTACTGTGTAATAGATGTGTCTGACCATAAAGGGACATGGTGTGATCATACCACATCTCCTGTGCTGAGATAATCTTATATATGTGTCCCTGCTATGTACTGTGTAATGGATGTGTCTGACCATACAGGGACATGGTGTGATCATACCACATCTCCTGTGCTGAGATAATCTTATATATGTGTCCCTGCTATGTACTGTGTAATGGATGTGTCTGACCATAAAGGGACATGATCTGATCATACCACATCTCCTGTGCTGAGAAAATCTTGTATATATGTCCCTGCTATGTACTGTTTAATGGATGTGTCTGACTGTACAGGGACATGGTGTGATCATATCACATCTCCTGTGCTGAGATAATCTTATATATGTTTCCCTGATATGGACTTTATAATGGATGTGTCTGACTGTACAGGGACATGGTCTGATCATACTACATCTCCTGTGCTGAGATAATCTTCTATATGTGTCCCTGCTATGTACTGTGTAATGGATGTGTCTGATCATTCAGGGACATGGTCTGATCATATCACATCTCCTGAGCTGAGATAATCTTTTATATGTGTCCTGCTATGTACTGTGCAATGGATGTGTCTGACTGTACAGGAACATGGTATGATCATACCACATCTCCTGTGCTGAGATAATCTTATATATGTGTCCCTGCTATGTACTGTGTAATGGATGTGTCTGACTGTACAGGAACATGGTATGATCATACCACATATACTGGATAGGGGAGTATGCAAAAGAGTATGAACACATTACAGCATGACCTGACACAGTCACTACACCTATCTAAGCTAACTATAGGACCTCTCTCAGTATCAAGTACTTTGGAGCCCAACTGTAGGGAAGTGTGTGTATAATTACCCACTGAGATGGTACAGTGGGCCTAAGTTATCTTACTGGCCTGCTTCTAAAATGGACAAACGACCAATGTGCATGGATGGACGAGGGACCCATTTGTCCATTTCAGAGCCAGGTCAGTAAGATAACTAAGGCCCACGGTGACATTTTAGTGGGTAATTATACATGCACTTCCCCACATTTAGGCTGATGACTGTGAATTGACTCCTCAGCGGTATCTAGCACTTCTCATGCTATGGCCCGTTTCTCTGCGGCGTTCCTGGCAGCCATCATCTCCCATCTGGTGTGGATCTGGTCACGGTCAGGATCAGCTCCGCTCCTTCCGACTTTGGTCCCGGTGGGATGCTTCAATACACGGATGTCACTGGATCTCTCTCCAGCATGTCCTCTATCTGTCCTCAGTAATTCCAGACTGCACCCAACATGGCCACCACTCTCTTTCCTGTGAGGCACATCCACCCCGGCTTGTCTCAAGCTGGGGAGCCCAACATGAAAACATTAGTTAAGTGATACTGCCAGGAACCCCTTAATATGGAATCAGCCGGTATATATCAATATTAATTTCATTCCTGTTTTGCACAGTATACTTGTGTATTACAATCTTTCAGTTGTGCTTAGAGACCTTTTGTGGCCGAATAAAAAGCATTTCAGTCCCTGCTAAAGCAATATCATGTCATTACTGACAGCAAGCAGGTGGTAAAATATATATATAACAGGTACAATGATTACACTTATGCGGACACACATATGCACACCTAAACCATGTTGGTGAGATGGGTGCAGCACCGTATGTGCAGGAGCTTGACAGATTTGCCTTAAAGTGAACCTGTCATGTGCAAAAACACTATTAACCTGCAGATATGGAGTTATTTGTCAGGTTTATAGAGTTTGAAACCTGCTTGGTGCTGGCACATTAAACCCCGCTGCCAGGAGGAAAAGAACTTTAATCTTCCCGGCAGTGTTCCGGTTTCAGTCATGGAGGCGGCACCGGTGCAGGTTCAGTCACCACTCTGTGTATGGAGAGCAGCGGCTGTAACTGCACTCCGCAAGGATTGGCAGACGTTAAGCATTAGATCCTGCTGTCAGTCAGTGCGGGGGGTGGTTACAGCCGCTAGTCTCCACTCTCCATACACAGAGCAGTGACTGAACCCGCACTGGTGCCGCCCCCATGACTGAAACCGTAATGCTGCCGGAAGGACTGACGTTCATTTCCTCTGCAAGGTTCAATGTGCAGGCGCCGAACAGGTTTCAAATGCTATTAACCCACAATTTAATATCATATCTGCAGGTTAATAGCGTTTTTTCATGTGACAGGTTCCCTTTAAATATTACATGAGTTCATAAAACATGCACATACAATATACATCTGACTCACCGTAGCCGGGTTCTGCACGTCTCGGGCTGTCGCTGCTCCTTGTCACGGTTCCGCGCCCGAAGCTGTGTAGGCCCGGTGGTCCAGATCAATAAAGTTGGCCGAACAGATAAGGTTTAATTCTTGTCGTGACGCCACCTGCAGGAATTCCGGTGAGTTCACCGGCGCTGCTTGGGCCTCCGGGGATGGAATGCAGCCAGATGGGACGCTCCCCACAGGACGAGCGGGAGTCCCCGGAGCCAGAAGCTGCACTAGATGTTATGAGGCAGCTTAGTTACTCTTAACATGCGGAATGGAACAGTTCTGAAAAAGCACAAACACCAATAGTCTCTGTAACTGGTCTTTACTGCAACCGGTAGATGATACAGGTTATACAGGTAACGGGCAACGGACTGGGTGGACTCAGCAATGACCGGTGTTATTTCAGAGCTCCGCGGTGTTCCTCGGTTCTAAACTTGTTCTAAGTGAGATGCCGATGTCGCCTTTGTGTGCCAAGTTCGGATACAAGGGGCTACTTAAATTTCCCTGCCGGTGTGTATGTTCCGGTGTGAGGGGAGCCTGTGTCCTTTTGGTGGGTACTCCGCTGGCAAGATGACTCTGTTTGTGGCGGCGGTGGGGTACTCCTGTAGAGTGGTCCCTCCACTCCTGGTTTGCTTAGCAGTGGTGAACAACTTGCTAGCTTCGGAACCAGTGATCCGGTTGTGTGTGGGCGCGGGCATATTTTGACCCGTAAGATGTTCGCTCAGGGTTCCGGTTGTTAGGCACCGGGTAATGGCGCCAACTGATAGGTGGTCTGCGGGGCTGCACGGGACTGTGCAGAGCCCCCTCTTCTACGTTCCTCCGACCACTTCCTTCTCCTTCCTCCTTCTCCTACATTCTCCTCACAGTCTCCTCACACTCTACTCCTACACTCCGCCCACCAGGACCTTATTGGGCCTCTATTCTGATGTGCGTGTAGGGTATGGAGTTCTGAGTTTTAACCATGTCATTGCTTAGTCAGAGAATATTGTGTCGGGCCCCACGGGACTGGGGTACTTGGTACCGGACCGGACTGTACTGGGGATGTCACAGGTGGCTTGGTCCGGACCGTATCCCTGGCTCGGCAAATAAAGGGGAATATTTACAAGGGAAATGTCACGGGTGACGCCACCCACTTGGTGCGGCCAGTGATGGGGCCGCCGCTGCTGCAGAACCTCCGGGGGTGATGGAATGGCAGCGGAGATGGTATAGTTCCAGTGGGGAGAACTGTATCCCCCGGGGCAGTAAGGGTGGTTAAGTCTCTGGTGCAGGTGTAACACACTTACTTGCAGGCACTGCAGGGATCTCTCCTCCTGGCTGGAGCTGACAGGCTGGATCAGTAGGGTGGAACGGTCTGCAGGTAGAGATTGACAAGAGAGGCAATACAGGGTTTTCCAAAGCTTTACTCGTTGTTTCCTTCAAGCAGTTTACAAGTCATTTGCAGTTGGTACACAGTTCAAGTACACGGGTTCGGTCTACCTCTGCAGCCAGGCCTCTCTCTCCCTGTGACCCCTCACACAGTCTTTAGTGTCCCTTTCCGGGCTATTACGGTCTCCGTCTATACGGGTTGGTGTGTGAACGCTGGACAGTATGGCGGTGACTCGGGCTTCTGTGAGTCCTAGT